>CM046453.1:3341986-3551986 GCA_025506515.1 Flaveria trinervia
CTACAATCAGAGCTGCGCCGGAGTCAACTCAATCTGGAATTCCACTTGGCGGTGATGTGGTAATCCAGGAAGATCCTCTAGAAACACCTCTGGAAAATCGCGCACTATGGGAATATCCTCCATTCTCTTTTCTCTGCCTGCTTATCAGTTACAAGTGCTAAATAGCTACACGACCCTTTCGTAATAACTTTTGAGCTTTCATGTATGAGAGTGATGCCTATCACAGCACCACTCCTATCACCTCTGACAGTAAGGATTTGTCACCAACAGGAATTCGTATGATCTTCTCATGACATATGACTTCCGCTTGCTTGCTAGAGAGCCAATCCATGCCTATCACAACATCAAAACTCCCCAGCGTAACATGCATAAGATCTATAGCGAAAGTATGACCATCAAGTTCTATCTTACAGTCTTTAAGGATATGCGTTACATGGATCTGTTTACCACCGGCTAATTCCACAGTGTATTTAGATTCTAAAGCAAGGGTATATCACTTAAAAGACTACAGAACTTTAAGGACATGAACTCCTATCGGCTCCAATATCGAATGGTACCGTAGCAAAACAACCTTAACAGAGAACCTACCAGTAACAGTTGTGGGATCATTTAGAGCCTCACCTGAGCCAATGACGAAGGCTCTCCCTTTGGCTCCAGCTTTCTTGCCGCCATTACCAGTACCATTCCTCCGTTGTTGTTATTACCGTTGTTTTTTTTGTTGTTGTTGTTATTGCCATTACCATTTCTCCTTAGTTGTGGGCATTTCGCCTGTAATGCCCTTCTTTCCCACATTCCAAACAACCTTTGGGAGTTTCTTGAGGTTGTTGTGGCCTCCTTACCACTCACCACGACAATCCTTAGCAGCGTGTCCAATTTTCCACAGCGTTGACACTTGAAGTTAAACAACTTCCCACATGATGGTAATTACACCAAGTGCACTTCGGATGTCTACCACCATACCACTGGGTCCTTGATTATTTGCAGTCGTTTGGTTGAAGTTACAGTTATTGTCGAACCTCCACTCTGTTGAACTGGCTGTTGTTGCTGTTGAGGTTGAGTTTGACCGCTAGAAGATGATGATGCTTTGGTGTTTTTTGGCATTATCCCACTTCTTTTGTTGTCGGCACGCTCGCACAACATTGCCCCCGTTGGGTAGACGTCCTTGCTTCACGCTTGGTCAGTTAGCTTATGAGCTAGCTAGATGGCTTGCTGAAGGGGGTGGGATTGGAAGCAGTTACCATACTTTTTGGATTTCGGGTACTAATCCCCTATGTAATGCTCTACCCCTTTTATGCACCTCATTCACCATTCCCGGGCACAAAGTTGCTAGTTCATGGTTTCTAGTGGTGTAGGCCTCGATTTCCGAGCCCTGCATCTTCAATTGCCAGAACTCCATCTCTAACTTCTGCACTTCATTGCGAGGATAGTACTCCTCAATCATCATTGTTTTAAACTCATCCCATGGAAGCCCATTCGCCATCGCTTGTCCTAGCATCTGGACTTGCGCGTTCCACCAAGACAGAGCAGCACCCTCCAAAGTCCCGGTGGCATACTTCACTTTGATCCGCAATGGACAATTGCATTTAGAGAAGACAGACTCAGTCTTCTCGAACCATCGTACAAGCCCTACAGCACCCTCTGTACCGTTGTAGGTGTGTGGTTTACAGTCCATAGGACTTGTATGTACACACTGGTGGTCCTGTTTTAACACAACACACATTAATCAGACTCCCATACAGTATGTAGGATATCAGATTTATCTTTCTATCATTGTTTACCTGCTGGCTGACCCGCGTGGGCAGCAGCCACTGCCGCCTGAACATGCTCATTAATAGAGCAGCTAATTCTGCGGGGGTCATGTTAATACACCACCGCCCTGTTCTCTAGTGCCACGTCCACGACCACGTCCACGTCCACGTCCCGCGTCCACGACCACGTCCACGTCCACGTCCACGGGTGTCCATTCTTTTCACTTTACCATTCACAATACAATAATGAGTAACATCAACACATTTATCTTATTGAAGTACAGTAAACAGTAAATAAAGAAATAATGAATCATCACAACCACAACATTCATAACAAAATATACCAAAGTAAATAAATTTAAATGAGTCACATGTATTTATCAATGTCAAAATTTAAGTTTGTCATTCGTGTTGGGAAACAACCTTCCCACATAGGTTTTAAAAAGAAAAAACACTACGTAGTCTAAGTCTATAAAGAAAGTCAATCACACATCTGACCCATCACTGTCTCCTCCATCTCCACCGTTCCTCCTCTTCGAGTCCCTCCTCGGGATCCTCATCCTCAGGGTCTGCTGCAGGAGCAGGAGCTATAGAAATCCTGAAGTGCCGCTAGTTGAGCTTCTAAAACAGCTCCTATTATCGCTACGCGTCCCGCTGTTCATGAGCACTCACGCGCCCTCAGAGTGCCCTGAGACCATCTTGCATATGGTTACACCCTTTAGGGTCTTCCCGTGTTGTTCCTCGAGTTCATCCAACTGATGTCTCAGTTTTGTACACCTCTTGCTGCAGTGTACAGACATCACCCGTGAGTCGCCTGACTCGATACTGCTCATGTCCAGTGCTGTCCACTAGTGCAGCAATCATTTGCTCGTTGGACTGCACCATCCGTGGGAGTGAAGCATTGGTGGTCGGCATTGTTCTAGTCCTAGGCCTCGGACAAGTACGCGCTCCTAAACATATATGATCAACGAATCTAGGATAGAAACTCTAGTCTCGTGGAGGGTCACGCTTCCATCATCAATGCAAAAGGTTGATCCCAGTCATCTCCTCTCGAGGATAAGCTAGTCGGGGCCAATCGAATCCATTGTCAGGTACATGTGCGGGAGGTGGGGATTCAGATCGTGAAGGTGATTCGGTCGCTTACCCGAGCTCTCGATGATGATGCCATGCTGCAGAGAGTGTGATGTGTATGCCAATGAGTATACAGTAGATGAGATAAGGCACAGGTAACTAATTAACTGTGTGCGGTTATAGTCTATGTGTATGCAACCTAGTCCCTATAACCAATGGCTCTGATACCAATCTGTCACACCCTCAAAATCCATGTGTGGAGTTTTACCGCGGGCGTGTGACAAACCAGGATCACAGTCATAGTTACCAGAACGCTCTATTGCCATAATTTAAATAAAATCAACCAAAGTACACAACTTTAAACTGTGCGGAAGCGTTTTGTAAAACAACCCAAGGAATAAAATGTAGACTATGGCAAAATATGTGCCAACCCAAGAGTAAACATTAACCATTAAATACTAAAATGTCCTAAACACCGGTCTTAGAATGCAAGTGAAACCTTGTAGTGCTCCTAATGGCAAGCAAGCTAATGACCTGAGAATAGCATACTAAAATGTCAACACAATGGTTGGTGAGTTCAAGAGTGATATTCAAACATAAACAATTTAATAACATAGATATAAAAGTAGTGCATTGTAACAGATAGCTAGTCCATTAACATAAATATTAATTCATAGTGATTTCGCAATTGAAGCCGACTGTGTTATGTTGTTGCCTCCTGTCACGACTTAACATGTCGTGACAATGTTCAATAGACAAATTGCACCCAGTTGACCTCGAGTCACACAGGGGGCTCGTCAGACCCAGTAGTACTACCCAAATTTCCCTGCTATTCATATTAACAATTCGAAAATGTGAGGACTTTCCATGATATCAACACTATATTAATATTATACACAACTTGAATATAAAGCGTTTGTGATTTACCAGTATGCTATCTCTCCCAAAGAGATTAAATAAAGAGTAGGGCATGACTCACCTGATATGCGTGATAGACACTTAGAGTTTTACTTGACAGACAGAATGGACACAACCTTTAGAGGTTACCTAGATCATATAAGTACATGAGTATGTGTAAACAAGAACATGTGAAAACCTAAGTACACTACAACCAAGGACTCAAGATTTCAGAAAAACAAACACATTTGACCCAGTTGACCCGTTGACCCTTGGTGACTTTATGTGTTGTATACCATTCAAGCAAACATACACATATACCATACTGGTTACCATTCAAATAGATCATATGTATGCTATATTATCCAGGTGTATCATACAACCATGTATCATACCAGTCATGCGAATCTAGAACATTAACATGTCCACTAGTTATAACACAACTAACATGCCACACAAAGATCAAATCACGCACCACATGCCATGTGAAGCCACTCACGACTTCACATCCTAACCCTGCCAATCCTACTAAGTAGGGGCCTCAGATTCGCATGCGTGTATGATGATCATAATCATATTCATAGCCATGTTCATTGCATTCAACAAACATCACAACAATCAATTTTCAGTCCCAAACATGATGCCCTAACTACTAATCAACATCACATCATACATGATCATCAAAGTCCAAACATCACCCATGATTATCCAAGCATCCCATACAACTATTTAACATGTTCTACCACATTAGAATTCATCCATGAACATACTAACATGCTCCCAATATTCCAAACATGTTCAAACTATCATCCATCAACTTTGTGCAAATAAAGTTTCCCTTTTTGGAAGTACATCCAACATCTATCAACACTCATGTATTCATGTCATTCACCCAATTATACCATTTCAAGCTCATAACAACATCTAGACATGATCAACAATGCCTAATCATCATAATCTAACAATCATCATGAGCAAAAGTTTCCACTTTTGGCAAGATATGAACAACAACATTCATTCTAAGGTTTCTAGCATTCAAATCAACAATCTATCATCTAATTAACATCATGAACCCATCAACAACATCAACCTATCATTAGATCATCATGTCATGAAATAAGTTACTATTATTAGTAACCTATGAACACAACTTCAATGCATCAATTTCTTGCAAGATCAATGTATCCTAACATTCATACACCTACTAATCATCATACATTCATCAAACAATCATCAACTTCACATACCATGCTAATTTCGAATTAGGGTTTGCATAAACCAAAGTTCATGATCAATCCACTAAAACATACAATTCATGCATAATCAACGTTAAACAACATGTATTCAATCCAACTAACATATTAACATCATCAAACAACATCAAATTCGACCCCATGAGCACCCATAAACAAATTAGGGTTCGGCCACCATGAAAACCCACGAAAACTTGTAAAAATCTAACCTTTAAACGTGTGTTAACTTGCAATTGATGATTCCTACGTGTTTATGCCTTGAAATCAAGCAAAACCGATGGATGCTTTGATGCTTGTTCTTGGTCAATTCGAAGTTGGGAAGGGGAGAGGGTGATGGTTGCGGCCGATTGGGGTGGGGCTAGGTTAGGAGTGTTTTGTTAAATTTTATTTTTCATATTTACCCTTTAAGCCCTTGTGTTTTGGTATTTTATAAAACTAGGCTTTAAACTCTTTGTAAAGTGTTTTTAACTTAATAATATAAGATATAAACTAATGAAAATCATTAATATTTTATCTTTATAAAAACACAAGGCATACGAATAAATAGGCACGTTCCCCGTCGTTACCGATTAATTTCCTAATTACATTTAAAACATGCAACACACATAATCATAACACAATAATCACATAATCAATTAGATTATCATTAATTTAACATTATTAATTATTATTAGGTCACCAACGTTAAACGACAACTAGTGTGTGTTTACGACACGTGTATGCAAGACTTAACGGAACTAACAGAGTTTGATAACGGGAATTTACCGGATGTCACACCTACAATGGGGTGTGTCCATACAAGGCTTTCAAGACTTACATTACTTTCCATCGTTCATTAATGCATGCATTCATTCATCATGTTCCTCTTTTCATTATCTTCCACTTTACGTTACAGAATACTTTCATTTCATTCATTAACATTCCACGTAAAGCCAATGGAAGGATAATCATACATAATAATAATGAACATCAACATACACAGTCAACATCATCATACAGGGCATCATCATACACAAATAACATACATCATGCATAATCATACAACATCATACATCATCATCATCAACCATGCCCAACATAACCTCTATGGCCTCAAAAGTCATCTATATGAATCCCCGGGAACCTTCCACGTCAAAACTTACCTCTGCACTTTCCCCTGAAAGTCAGTAAATAAACTATGTTCCCTCGGGTACACAAGCCCTACTTGGGCATATGGGAACCCTTCAGTCGCATGGCCTCCCAGGCGACTTAACACCATACGGATGAACACCAGGCGAATGGGCCCAATGCGAATGCACCCAATGCGGATGAACACAATGCAAATGAGTCCCATGCGAATGGACCCAATGCGGATGAACACAATACGGATGAGTCCCATGCAAATGGACCCAATGCGGATGAACACAATACGGATGAGTCCCATACGAATGGACCCAATGCGGATGAACACAATGCGGATGAGTCCCATGAAAATGGACCCAATGCGGATGAACACAATGTGGATGAGTCCCATGCGAATGGACCCAATGCGAATGGACACAATGTGGATGAGTCCCATGCGAATGGACCCAATGCGGATGAGTCCCATGCGAATGGACCCAATGCGGATGAACACAATGCGGATGATTCCCATGCGAATGGACCCAATGTGAATGGACACAATGCGGATGAGTCCCATGCGAATGGACCCAATGCGAATGGACATAATGCGGATGAGCACTAATGCGGATGGGCACCTGTGCAAATGAAACTAAGGCGGATGAACACTTAGGCGAATGGACCTCAGTCACATGACTCCCCATGCGAATGGCGCTCAGTCGTACGACTCACAAGCGAATAGCAACATGTGTTTGGTGGTGGACTGGACAGTTACAAGTATAAAATACAACATCCACTACAGATACAATTATAGTTTTGTCGGGGAAAATTTGTTTGGTTATAGACTCAAATAGAGTGCAATTACATCACTCAAGTTTATTACTAAGACTCATTTATAGCGTTGCGTCATGCTATAGCATAGGGACGACTACCACACAACAACAACAAATACATATACCCATCATCATAACCTTAGTGTTTGGACTATAACATTGTTTGGACTATAGCACTAACACACTTGAAACAACAACCGATACAAAAAGGTGTGCCCATAGGGGTAACAACGCAAAAGGTAAAATTTCAGGAACCAAGATCAAAATGCCCAAAAGGTGACCATTACTTCACAAAGCAGATAATACAATTCATAATCATATACATGGGTGTTTATGACAATATATGTAATGGAAGGCTCAAAAACTATAGTTCATAGCGGTTGCGAAAAGTTCCATCACAACGCCATAACAATGAAAATTAATCGAAATGTGTTTTCATCATAGTCATCCAATCTTTTTATTCATGGTTTAGATGTACCGAAACGCATTAGCATGACTGTTTTGGGCTCTTGAATAAGGATAATGATCTCAAGCAAACACAAGTTCATCATCAACAACATAGTATCACCATTTACATTTAGGGCACATGACCTTAGATAGAGCCACATGACACAAAAGAAGCAGGAATGTAGAAATGTAAACCCAAGTGAACATACTCTTAAACCCTAGAAAAGCCACTATTCATTTGAACTACTCTTTCAACATTATAAAATATCGATCCACAAATAATGATAACATAGATTCAATAACCCCAAAACAAAACTTCAAGAGACTTAGATGATTTGGTGATCACCATTATTAACGAAGTAAGAGCAGTTGCAGAAAAAGAATTGAATATCATCTTGCAGGAGGAATATACACCCCACATGCAATAATGTCTCCTAGCATGTCAAGGCTCAACGTCATCTACACCACAAAAAGCATGAAAGAGAGAACCACAAGGTGCCTCAAGTTAGTTGTAACCAACCATATCAACACTAACAAAGAAACCCCAAAAGCATGGTAAAGAGAATCGAAGCAATAACCGGAGGCGGAAAATGACCACCAAACACAACCTAACACATGGGTGGAGCTTTGCCGAAGGTAGGTAGCGGTAATCGCACTATTTGGATGACGACAGCAGCGCTCACGTGTGGTAGGAGGTGATGGTAGCACGATAACTTCTCTGTTTTCTCTAAACACAAATCAAATGGCACATGGTGAAACATAGCGGACGAGAGAGGATGATCACCAAAGGCTGGTGCTCCACGTGAGGCAGGCGACGACAAACTCACGCATACCACTATTGGCAAGTCATTAGCAGGAGGTAGGTGGTGACCATTCACCTCTCTCTGTCTCCATCTCTCACACAAAACACAAATCTAAGGCAAAACACCATAAATAGGGGCACACACACGTAGGTGTGCATGGGTCTGTATGGTTTGGTTTTAGCATAAATAGAAACCAAAAACCGATATCACTACAAGAAAACGTGGCTATGGCGACGACATTTGTCGTCGCGATAAGCCTGTTTGTCGTCGCCATAGCTCTAGTTGCCACAGACTCGTCACTATAGCCATTTTATTGTCTTCGCCAAAGTTGTAGTCGCTACAAGGTTTATCCCGACGACATGTCCTCGCCACATAGTTGTCGGCATAGAATTTCCCGTATTATATTTTAATTAAAAAAAATTTCTGGGCTATGGCAACGACATGCCGTCGCCATAGGTCTTTTATTATTTATAATTATTTTAATAAAAATTAAAATAAAATAAATTTGACCAACACTATAGCGATGATATGTTGTCGCCATAGACCAACTCTTTTTATTTTCAATATTTAATTTTCTTTTTATTTTCCTGATTTTTCATAATTTGTTAGGTTATGAAAACAAAAACTATTAATAAATCTTAAACAGATTTTAAAAAATACAATTCAAATCCTAAAACATTTTAAATACATGTTCTAAAATACAATTCAAATCCTAAAACATTTTAAATACATGTTCTAAAATACAATTCAAATCTAAACATTTTCTAATACACATTTTTAATCTTAAAAGAATAACAAAATCAACAACTAAATAACCAAATAAACTTATATTATCATCTATAAAATATTTAAATCCACAAACCAATAAAAAAACAAAAAAACTTATATTATCATTCTAACATTACAAGCTAATAATCAAATTAAACAACTTTTATATCATCATTCTAACAAAACAAACTCTTATCATTCTAGCAATGCAAACTAATAACCAAATTAAACAACTTATATTATCATTCTAACAAAATAAACTAATAACCTAATCAAACAATTTTTATAATATCATTTTAACAACACAAACTAATAGCCAAATCAAACTTTTATTTTATCATTCTAACAATAGCAACTAATAACCTAATCAAACAACTTTTATGTTATCATTCTAAGATACAAAATAATAACCAAATCAAATAACTAATAATCTAATCAAACAACTTTTATTATATCATTCTAAGATACAAACTAGTAACCAAATCAAATAACTTATATTATCATTTTAACAACACAAACTAATAACCAAATCAACAAATTAACTTATATAATCAATATAACAACACAAACTCATAAGCAAACCAAACATATTACATTATGATTTTTACACCATATGTTAATCAATAATCGAATTTCACAACTTGTTTTATTATTCTAACAACACAATTCATGTATCATATTAGTTCATAGAAAGAAGATAAAATACACACCTTATAAGTTTAACAAAGATGATACAACAACTCTAGAATAATGGTGGTGGAGTGGTGGTGGAGTTGTGGTGGATGCTAGAGGTCCCGGTGGTGGATGTTTTTTTATGGTGAGGGTGATAGGAGTGGTGGTGGGGGTGAAGGGAGTGGAATCAAAGCTAGAAACGATGGTGGTGGTGGGTTTTAGGAGATGATTTGCCGGTAGGATGAAGGTAGGTCGCGGTTGTGGTGTGATTTGTTTTGGTAAAGTGAAGAAGAAATGTGAGGCAGATCGTAATTTAGGCCAACTGCACCCTATGGCGACGACATGTCGTCGCCATAGGGTTATATTATTTGTTAATTTTTTTCTTCGTTTCAGGCGGGATAAATGCGCGCCTGAATGAAAACACCTATGGCGACGACACGTCGCCGCCATAATTTTTTCTTCATTTCATAGGCCTTTCACATTTTTTTATTTTTTGCTTTAATTATTATTATTATTGTTATTATTATTATTATTATTATTGTTGTTGTTGTTATTAAATTTATTATTATTAATATAGTAATAATAATAATAATAATAATTTATTATTATTACTATTACTATTAATATTATTGATATTAGTATCAGTATAAGTATTTTTATCGATTATTTGTTTATTTATATATGTATTTATTTATTATTATTATTATTATTAGTATTATTATTATTATTAGTATTATTATTATTATTAGTATTAGTATTAGTATTAGTATCCGTATAAGTATTATTATTTATTACATTGTGGTAAACAAAACTAGGTATCATAACGGTATATTGTTGATTTTGTTAGACATCCATTGATCCAACGTTAGACATACATTGATCCAACGTTAGACATCTATTGATTCAACGTTGACCTTTTTATACACTTATTGATGATAACTAAGTATAAATAAAGTTAATTTACAAGTCATTGGCTTAACTATATAAACAATAATGTAATCAACCTTGATCGTCATAAGAGTACCTTTGAGCATGTAATCAACCCTGATCGTCATAAGAGCATATTTGAGTTAAACATAACAATGATGTAATCAACCCTGATCATCATAATAACACATTTGAAGTTGAACATAAGAATGATGTAATCAACCCTAATCATCATAGAGCACATTTGAGTTGAACATAAACAATGATGTAATAAACCCTACTCTTCATAAGAGCACATTTTAGTATGTAATCACTCTAATCGTCATAAGAGCATGTATGTAATCAACCCAAATCGTCATGAGAGCACATTTGAATTGAACATAAACAATGATGTAATAAACCCTAATCGTCATAAGAACACCTTTGAGTATCATGTACTCAACCCTGATCGTCATAAGATCACATTTTAGTTGAAGATAAACAATGATGTAATCAACCCTAATCATCCTAAGAGCACCTTTAAGTATGTAATCAACCCTGATCATTATAAGATCACATTTGAGTTGAACATAAACAATGATGTAATCAACCCTAATCATCATAAGAGCATCTTTAAGTATTTAATCAACCCGGATCCTCTTAAAAAACTTAATTTACATTAACGTGCATAATTCAACAATGATCTTTATAACTAGAGCATAGGTAAATTTTAACCTAGGTAGATTACATTATATGCATAATTCAATAATGTTTGAAAATTCATTGCTGATAGTTAAGCAGAACAAAACTTAACCTATAGTTGATAAATTATTATTCTCACAAAGTACTATCAACGTATATAATTTAATATCAATAATTGTAATTGGATTAACTGATATAAGTTATCTATAATTATAATTAATAAATATAAAATATGTTATATTATTACTATGACTTATAATTATAATAAATATAATTATTATTTTTATAAAAAATCCACAAAGTATTATTTTTATACATATAAGATTGTTAGTCTTATTATTTTTATAAAAAAATCACCCTATGGTGACAACATGTCGTCGCCATAGATGTTTCACAAAAGGCGGGGTTATTTCCCTCCAATTTATTTAGAGGGAAAAAAGAAACAAAATTGTTTTTACCTATGGTGACGACATGTCGTCGCGATAGAACTTTAGTAGCCAAAAACCAAATCCACACTATGGCGACGACATATCGTCTCGATAGGGTGACCTATAGCGACGAAACCATGTCGTCGCCATAGGTCCAGTCGGGATAGGGTTAGATTCTTGTAGTGTATTTCGGTTTTTGGGTTTTTAAAACCTTTCGTTTTGATTTTGTGGTTTTTGGTTTTCACTTTGGTTTTGGTTTTTTTCCGTTTTTACCATTTGGGCTTTAGGTTTTTGTAAGGCCCCGTTCCCAGGACGCTTACAGTTAGATCCTCATCGCACATAAAACATATAATTACGTTTGCCTTATGAAAATATTGCAGCGGAAACATAAAAAAAATAACTTTTCATATCATTACAAATGCTTTTGCAAGTTAATACAAGCATTCATTTCAAAACATTATTCATTCGCATTACACTGCAAAAACATTAACAAAAGAATGCCATCCAAAAGAGCTGAGTAGCCGCCTCGTGCCATCCTCAGCAACGTCTACCTGCCAACTGAAAATGCATAAAAGTCAGCGTCGCTGAGTGAGTTCTAGTTTTATAATTAAACATACATTTCAATCATTAAAACCGTTCATCTCTTTCTTTCAAATCATAATACGCTTTACATTTATTCGTGATCATACATCATACGTACACATTGATAACATAATTATTATCATCCATTACATTTGTTAACTTTCGTTCATTCTGTACGTTCGTTCTCCCGAGTCTGTTGCGACAACAGGGTCGCTCACCTCAATAGCAATCCCAACGATTGCACGTTATCCGAGTTTGTTACAACCATAGGGTTGCTTACCTCATTGCCAATCTCAATGATAGCACGCTATCCGAGTCTGTTGCAACAACAAGTTTCTCACCTTCTGGAAACTTCAGGATAGCATGCTATCCGAGTCTGTTGCAACAACAGGGTTGCTCACCTCATAGGCAATCTCAACTATTACATGTTGTCCGATTCTGTTGCAACAACAGGGTTGCTCACCTCATAGGCAATCTTAACGATTGCATGTTTTCCGAGTCTATTGCAACAACAGAGTTGCTCACCTCATATATGTGCTTGCAAGCCTTTCTTTCGTTCATTCATCATTCATTAATGCATGCATTCTTATTTCGTGTTCCTCTTTCATTATCTTTCACTTTACGTTACATAATACTTCATTCATTCATTAACATGACACGTAAAGCCATAAGAAAGATAAACATACATCATCATAAGAAACATATCATACAATCATGCATAGTCATCAAACATCATCAATCACACATCATCATGCCAAATCACCCATCACAACATTTATGACTTCAAAAAGTCAACTTACATAGCCCTCGGGAACCTCCCAAGTCAAAGCCTACATTACACTATTTCCCCGAAAATTGAAAATATTCTAAGTCCTTAGGCGCATGGGCACTATGCAGGCGCATGGACACTATGCAGGTGCATGGGGAGCACTTAGGCACATGGGCATCTTTCAGGCGCATGGGCACTATGCAAGCGCATGAGTGCCTAGCGCATGGGAATCCTGGACGTCTGGACACTTAGTCAATTCCAGCCCAATACTAGGCGTATGGGTACTATTCAGGCGTATGAACTTAGGCGTATGGACTAATCAGTCGCAGGGGCACTGCGGTGCGGGCCACTTGGGCGCATGGGCACTATTGGGGCGCATGGGCACTATTGGAGCGCATGGCCCTACACTTAGTCGTCCGACTAATATTTCTAGGCGCATGGACCACTGTTTAGGCGCATGGGCTATACTTAAACACTTCTAAGGCAATTTCAGGCGCATGAGCCTTATCTAGGAGCATGAACCCTCCGTGTAACATGTTCTAGGATGATTTCGAACCCATTCATCATACCTATCTGTTCTAAGCTTACCAAAGCTATTCTAACATGAAAAACCTATAAACATTTCAAGATCATCATCAAACATGCTTAATACATACAGGTATACATACATAAATTGACATCCGGTAAATTTCCGTTACCAAGCTCCGTTAGTTCCGTTAAGTCTGTAAACCGTGTCGTGAGCACACACTAGTTGTCGTTGAACGTTGGTGACCTATTAATAATGATAATGTTAATTTGTTGTGAATCTAAATGATTATGTGAATTTTGGGTTATGTTATGTGTTTCACCACATTTATAAAAGGTTAATTAAAGAATTTATCGCGTAACGCGGAACGTGCATATTTATTCGTATGTCTTGTGTTTTTATAAAGATAAGATATATAATGAATTTTATAAGTTTATATCTTTATATTATGAAGTTAAAAACACTTTACAAGAGTTTTAAAGCTTAGTTTTTATAAAATACAAATTACAAGGGTTAAAAGGGTAAATATGTAAATTAAAAATTAATAAAACAACCCCAAACCCTAATTCACCCCCTTCGGCCGCGATCAAGCTCCTCTTCCCCTCTTCTCTTCGAATTCAGCCTAGAATCATCAAGGAAGCATCGATTTTGGTCGATTTCAAGGTTTAAACACGTTAGAATCATCAATTGCAAGTTAACACGCGTTTAAAGGTTAGATTTTTCGTGTTTTGTGATGTTCTTCATTATGGCCGAACCCTAAATTCGAAATTGATCCTTATTGGGTCGAATTGGATTGTTTTGATGATGTTAACATGTTAGTTAGATTGTATACATGTTAGTTAACGTCGATTATGCAAGAATTCTATGTTTTTAGTGGATTGATCATGAACTTTGGTTATGAACAAACCTAATTCGAAATTGTTGTGATTATGCATGATGGTTGATTGTTTGATGAATATTTGATGATTATTAGGTTGTATGAATGTTAGAATACGTTATTATGCAAGAAAGTTGGGATTTTGATGCATTGTTCATAGGTTACTAAGAATAGTAACTTTATTTTGCATGTAGTAGTGATCTAGTGATGGATTGATGTTATGATGGGTTCATGATGATAATTAGATGCTAGATTGATGTTATGAATGCTAGAAAGAATCTTTATTTGATGATGTTGATCATAGCTTGCCAAAAGTAGAAACTTTTGTTTATGAAGATTGTTAGATTGAGGTGTTTAAGTGTTGTTGATCATGTCTAGATGTTTTATATGAGCTTGAATTGGTATATTATTGATGAATTCATGTATACTTTGGATGTTGATAGATTTTGGGATATTCTTTCCCAAAAGGGAAACTTTATTTGTGTAAACGTTGAAGTATGATTTATGATCATGTTTGGGATGATAGGAACTTGCTATTATGTTCAAGGATGGATTCTAGTGTGATAGAACGTGTGTTAATTAGTTTATGGCATGTTTGGATAATCATGGGTGATAATTGGAATTGGTAATCATGTATGGTTTGGATGTTGTGTAGTAGTAGGACATCATGCTTGGGTCTGGTAATTGATTGTTGTGATGTTGTGAATGCAATGCATATGCTTAAAGAATATGGTCATGATCATTATACACGCGTGCGGATCTGAGGCCCCTACTTAGTAGGATTGGCAGGGTTTAGGATGTGAAGTCGTGAGTGGCTTCACATGGCATGTGATGAATGGTTGAACCTTGTATGACATGTTAGTTGTATTATAGCTAGTGGATATGTTAATGTTCTAGATTCACATGACTTGTATAGTACTTGATTGTGTGATGATCTAAGTGATACACCTGGTTGATATAGCATACGTATGATACTTTGAATGTTAATCATGTATGTGTATGTGCTCATTGGCTTTAATTGAATTATAACTCATAATGTCACCAACGGTCAAACGGGTCAACTAGGTCAAACGTGTCTATTTTTCTGGAAGCTTGAGTCTTTGGTTTTGGTATGATTAGGGTTCCACATGTCTTTTATTTACACGTACTTATGTACTCACATGATCTAGGTAACCTGTGAAGGTTGGCTATCCTCTCGTTTCTCAAAATAAACCCTATGTACCTTGCATACATCAGGTGAGTTCATGCCCCACTCTTTACTTAATCTCCTTTGGGGGAGATAGCATACTGGTATTTATACAAACGTTTCATTATTTAAGTTGTGTAAATATTAATATAGTGCTGTTTACCATGGGAAAAGTCCTCACACTTTTGAATTGTTAATATTTAATAGCGGGGAAACTTGGGTAGTACTACTGGGTCTGACGAGCCCCACCTTGTGACTCGAGGTCAACCGGGTGCAATTTGTCCTATTGATCATTGTCACGACATGGTAAGTCGTGACAGGAGGCAACAACTATCACAGTCAGCTTCAATTGCAAAATCACTATGTATTAATATTTACTGATAATAGACTAGCTATCTATTATCATACACTGCTTATATTTATCGCAACTGTTTACATGTTTATTGAACTCAAACTCTTGAACTCACCAACCTATGTGTTGACATTTTAGTATGCTTTTCTCAGGTCCTTAACTTGCTTGCCATAGGAGCACTGCAGGTTCACTGCATTTTAAGACACTTTGCTTCAAGACAAGTTGACATTTAACAATGATAGTTTACTTTCTGGTTGGCACTTGTTTCGCCATAAGTTATACTTTATAGATTTGGTTGTTTCAAAAACGCTTCCGCATTTTTAAAGTTGGTATTTTGGTTAATTATGTTTAAATTATGGCATTTAGAGTCGTTCTGAGTAACTATTGACTGTGATCCTGGTTGTTCACACTCCTCGCAGTAAAACTCCGCAAGTGGATTTTGAGGGTGTGACAGATTGGTATCAGAGCCATTGGTTATAGGGAACTAGGTTGCATACACACTAGACTATAACCGCACACAGTTAATTAGTTACCTGTGCCTTACTCTCATCTACTGTATACTCATTGGCATACACGTCACACTCTCTGCAGCATGGCATCGTCTTCAAGAGCTCCGGGTAAACGACCCGAATCACCTACACGATCTGAATCCCCACCTCCCGCACCTGTACCTGATGATGGATTCGATTGGCCCAGACTGGCTTATCCCCGAGAGGAGATTGACTGGGATCAACCATTCGTGTTGATGAAGCGTGACCCTCCGCGTGACTGGCGTTCTTATCCTAGGTTTGTTGACCATATCATGTTTAGGGAACGCGTACCTGTCCTAAAGCCAAGGACTAGGAACAATGCCAATCAACCCATGCTTTCACTCACGAACGGCGCAGTCCAACGAGCAACTGATTGCTGCACTAATGGCTGCACTGGATACGGAACAGCATCGTGTGAGACGACTCACGGATGATGTCTGTACACTACAGCAAGAGGTGTACAACCTGAGACATCAATTGGACGAACTCAAGGAAGAACACGGGAAGACGCTGAACGGTTGTCACCATATGCAAGATGTGTTATGGCACTCCAAGGACGCGTGACTGCTCGTGAACAGCGGGAGCCATAGCCGATAATAGGATTGCCATATTAGAAGCTCAACTCGCAGCACTCCAGATTGCTATAGCTCCTGCTCCTGCCGCAGACTTTGAGGATGAGGAGGATCCCGAGGAGGGACCCGAGGAAGAGGACCGGAGGAGATGGAGGATGATAGTGACGGGTCAGACATTGTCGATTGACTTCTTTATATAACTTAGACTACGTAGTGTTTCTTTTGAAACCTATGTGGGAAGGGTTGTTCCCCACACGAACGACAAAACTTCAATTTTGACATTGCTAAATACATTGTGACTTATTGCAATTTATTTACTTTGGTTATTATTTTTGTTATGAATGTTGTGGTTGTGATGAACCGTTATTCTTTCTTTCATTTACTGTTTACTACGCTTCAATGAGTTAAATGTGTATGATGTTACTCATTATTGTATTGTGAATATAAAGTGAAAAGAATGGACGCTCGTGGACGTGGACGTGGTCGTGGACGCGAACGTGGACGTGGCACCGGAGAACAGGGTGGTGGTGCTATTAACATGACTCCTGCGGAATTGGCTGCTCTAATTAATGAGCATGTTCAGGCGGCAGTGGCTACTGCCACACGCGGTCAACCGGCAGGTAAACAATGACAAAAAACAAATCTGATATCCTTTATAACTGTAGGGGATGTTTGATTAATGTGTGTTTGTGTTAAAACAGGACCACCAGTGTGTACATACAAGTCCTTCATGGACTGCAAACCACACACCTACAGCGGTACAGAGGGTGCTGTAGGGCTTGTACGCTGGTTTGAGAAGACTGAGTCCGTTTTCCTCCAAATGTAACTATCCACCAGCGGATCAAGTAAAGTATGCCACCGGGACTTTGGAGGCTGCCCTATCTTGGTGGAACGCGCAAGTCCAGATGCTTGGACAAGCGATGGCAAATGGACTCCCCTGAATGAGTTCAAGGATATGATGATCGAGGAGTACTGTCCTCGAAATGAGGTGCAAAAGTTGGAGATGGAATTCTGGCAGCTTAAGATGAAGGTTCAGAAATTGAGGCTTACACGACCCGTACTCATGAGCTGGCCACATTGTGTCCAGGAATGGTTAATGAGACACATAAGAGAATCGAGCACTACATACGAGGATTGGTGCCTGAAATCCAAAGTATGGTAACAGCTTCTAACCCGACTACGATTCAGCAGGCCATTCAAATTGCCCATAGACTTACTGATCAGGCGGTAGAGCAAGGGCGGTTACCCAAACGGGGCGCTGTGGTGAGCGTGCCCGACAACAAAAGGAAGTGGGATGCTCCCAGCAACTGCAATAACAAATCATCATCATCATCGTCTGGCGGTCAACAACAATCCCAACAGCAGCAACAACCAGTTCAGCAGCAGCAGCGGCGGTTCGATAATAACCGCAACTTCAACCAACTGCCCCAAATACCAAGGACCCAGCGTTTACGGCGGCAGACATCCCAAATGCCCACGGTGTAACTACCATCATGTGGGACGGTGTGATAGCTTCAAGTGTCAACGTTGTGGAAAGATTGGACACGCTGCGAAGGATTGCCGTGGTGAACTAATGCAGAGGCCACAACAATCTCAAGAAACCCCCAAGGTTTGTTTTGAGTGTGGGAAAGAAGGGCATTACAAGCGAAACTGCCCACAACTAAGAAGGAACGGAAATGGCACAAAACAACAACAACACACCAACAATCATGGGAACAACAACAACAATGGCAATAATAACAACAATGGTGGAAATGGCACTGGAAATGGAGGCAATAGAGATGGAGCCAAAGGGAGAGCCTTCGTCATTGGCTCAGGTGAGGCTCTAAATGATCCCACAACTGTTACTGGTAGATTACCTGTTAATGGTTGTTTTGCTATGGTACTATTTGATACTGGAGCCGATAGGAGTTTTGTGTCCTTAAAATTCTGTAGTCTTTTAAGTGATATACCTCTGCTTTAGAATCTAAATACACTGTGGAATTAGCCGACGGTAAGCAAATCCATGTAACGCATATCCTTAAAGACTGTAGGATAGAACTTGCTGGTCATATTTTCGCTATAGATCTCATGCCTGTTACGTTGGGGAGTTTTGATGTTGTGATAGGCATGGATTGGCTCTCAAGCAAGCAAGCAGAAGTCATATGTCACGAGAAGATTATACGAATCCCGGTTGGTGATCAAATTCTTACCGTCAAAGGTGATAGGAGTGGTGCTGTGATAGGCATCATCTCTTATATGAAAGCTCAAAAGTTGTTACGGAAGGGCCGCGTGGCTATCCTAGCACTTGTAACCGATAAGCAAAAGGAAGAAAAGAGAATGGAGGATATTCCCGTAGTACGCGACTTTCCAGAGGTGTTCCCAGAATCTTCCTGGATTACCACCGCAACGCCAAGTGGAATTCCAGATTGAATTGACTCCCAGCGCAGCTCCGATTGCTAGAGCACCTTATCGATTAGCACCAAACGAACTACAGGAGTTGTCGTCACAACTTCAGGAGCTTTTGGATAAGGGCTTTATTCGACCTAGTACATCACCTTGGGGAGCTCCTGTACTCTTTGTTAAGAAGAAGGATGGCACATTTCGGATGTGCATCGATTATCGAGAGTTAAACAAAGTAACAGTCAAGAACCGATACCCTTTACCTCGTATCGACGACTTGTTCGATCAGCTTCAAGGATCAAGCTATTACTCGAAGATTGACTTGAGATCTGGTTATCATCAACTCAGAGTTCGAGAAGAAGACATTCCCAAGACTGCATTTCGTACTCCTTATGGTCATTATGAGTTCTTGGTCATGCCTTTTGGGTTGACTAATGCACCTGCTGTGTTCATGGACCTCATGAACCGCGTGTGCAACCTTATCTTGATCAGTTTGTCATTGTGTTCATCGATGATATACTGATATACTCTAGGACCAAGGAGGAGCATGAAGAGCACTTACGAATGATCTTGGAACTGTTGAAAAATGAGCAGCTGTATGCTAAATTCTCAAAGTGTGACTTTTGGATAAGAGAAGTACAGTTCCTAGGTCATATTGTTAATGAGAAAGGAATACACGTTGATCCTGCCAAAATTGAGGCGATAAAGAATTGGACCACACCCAAAACGCCAAGCGAGATAAGACAATTTCTAGGATTAGCAGGATATTACCGCCGATTCATAGAAGGATTTTCTAAGATTGCACAACCTCTCACAGCCTTGACTCACAAAGGAACGACATACAAATGGACTGAGAGTCAAGAATCAGCTTTCCAATTATTAAAACAAAAACTCTGTACTGCCTCGATATTAGCATTACCAGAGGGAACAGATGACTTTGTGGTGTATTGCGATGCATCCATTCAAGGATTGGGTTGTGTCTTGATGCAACGAGACAAGGTGATAGCTTACGCCTCGAGACAACTAAAGGTTCACGAGAAGAACTATACTACCCATGACTTAGAATTGGGCGCAGTAGTTTTTGCCTTAAAGATCTGGAGACATTATTTGTACGGTACCAAGTGCACAATCTACACCGATCACAAGAGTCTTCAACATATCTTTGAGCAAAAAGAGTTGAATATGAGGCAGCGACGTTGGGTGGAACTACTAAATGATTATGATTGCGCAATTAAGTATCATCCGGAAAGGCGAACGTAGTTGCCGATGCTTTAAGCAGGAAGGAAACAGCTAAACCCCGACGGTGCGAGCTTTACAGCTTACTATCAGTACCCAACTGCCCGAACAAGTTAAGGAGGCACAAATGGAAGCTTTAAAGGTGGAAAATATTGGTTCTGAATTGTTAAGGGGAATGGATAAGCAGCTAGTGATGAAAGAGGATGGAATTCGGTATTTCATGGATAGACTTTGGGTGCCTGTTCATGGAAATCTGAGAGATTTGGTTATGAGCGAGGCACACAAATCTAAGTATTCTATACATCCTGGATCCGACAAGATGTACCATGACCTAAAGGCTCACTATTGGTGGCCTAACATGAAAGCAGATGTAGCTACGTACGTGAGCAAGTGTTTGACCTGCTCGAAGGTGAAAGTGGAATATCAAAAACCATCCGGACTATTACAACAACCCGAGATTCCAATGTGGAAATGGGAACAAATCTCCATGGACTTTATTACTAAACTACCCCGGACTAGTACTGGTTGTGACACGATATGGTTATTGTGGATCGATTGACAAAGTCTGCTCATTTCCTTGCAATAAAGGAAACCGACAAGATGGAGAAGTTAACTCGCCTGTACCTCAAGGATCGTTTCGAGACACGGGGTACCGATCTCAATTATCTCTGACCGTGACGCTCGTTTCACGTCACATTTCTGGCAATCATTGCAGAAATCTTTGGGTACACGTTTGGATATGAGTACTGCATATCATCCCAGACAGATGGTCAGAGTGAGCGTACTATACAGACGTTGGAGGATATGCTACGTGCTTGTGTGATTGACATCGGGAATAACTGGGAAATTCACCTGCCATTGGTGGAGTTTTCTTATAACAACAGTTATCACACTAGCATACAGGCAGCACCTTTCGAGGCGTTGTATGGGAGAAAATGTCGATCACCGGTTTGCTGGGCAGAAATTGGTGATAGTCAGATAACAGGTCCCGAGTTAATTCATGAGACGACTGAGAAAATTATACAGATACGGAACCGTATGGCGGCAGCGCGAGACAGGCAAAAGAGTTATGCTGACAAGAGACGGAAACCTTAGAGTTTCAGGTTGGTGACAAGGTTTGTTGAAAGTCTCACCATGGAAAGGCGTAGTTCGGTTGGTAAACGAGGGAAACTAAATCCGAGGTACGTTGGACCATTTGAGATAGTGGAAAGAATAGGTCCAGTAGCCTATCGATTAGCCCTACCTGATTCGCTAAGTGGAATTCATGATGTATTTCACGTGTCAAACTTGAAGAAGTGCATAACTGATGAAACGACGGTCGTACCACTAGAAGAAATTCAAGTGGATGAACAATTGCGTTTTATTGAAGAACCAGCGGAGGTGATGGACCGTGAGGTGAAAACACTTAAGCAAAGCAAGATACCTATTGTTAAAATCCGTTGGAATTCGCGACGTGGACCGGAATTCACATGGGAACGGGAAGATCAAATGAAGCTTAAGTACCCTCAACTATTCGAAGGGACGATGCCAGCAGACGAAGGTATTGATTTAAATTTCGGGACGAAATTTCTTTCAACATGGGGATGATGTGACAACTCATCCAAAACTCACTCGATTTCGATTTCTGTGTGCCAATGCAGTAGACCAGTGATGGAAACCAGGGATGGAACACTCTCACCATGTAACGCAATTTTCGGGACGAAAATTCTTTCAACATGGGGATAATGTGACATCCGGTAAATTTCCGTTACCAAGCTCCGTTAGTTCCGTTAAGTCTTGTAAACACGTGTCGTGAGCACACACTAGTTGTCGTTGAACGTTGGTGACCTATTAATAATGAATAATGTTAATTTGTTGTGAATCTAAATGATTATGTGAATTTTGGGTTATGTTTATGTGTTCACACATTTATAAAAGGTTAATTAAAGAATTTATCGCGTAACGCGGAAACGTGCATATTTATTCGTATGTCTTGTGTTTTATAAAGATAAGATATATAATGAATTTTAAGTTTATATCTTTATATTATGAAGTTAAAAACACTTTACAAAGAGTTTAAAGCTTAGTTTTTATAAAATACAAATTACAAGGGTTAAAAGGGTAAATATGTAAATTAAAATTAATAAAACAAAACCCAAACCCTAATTCAACCCCTTCGGCCGCGATCAAGCTCCTCTTCCCCTCTTCTCTTCGAATTCAGCCTAGAATCATCAAGGAAGCATCGATTTTGGTCGATTTCAAGGTTTAGAACACGTTAGAATCATCAATTGCAAGTTAACACGCGTTTAAAGGTTAGATTTTTCGTGTTTTGTGATGTTCTTCATTATGGCCGACCCTAATTCGAAATTGATCCTTATTGGGTCGAATTGGATGTTGTTTGATGATGTTAACATGTTAGTTAGATTGTATACATGTTAGTTAACGTCGATTATGCAAGAATTCTATGTTTTTAGTGGATTGATCATGAACTTTGGTTATGAAACAAACCCTAATTCGAAATTGTTGTGATTATGCATGATGGTTGATTGTTTGATGAATATTTGATGATTATTAGGTTGTATGAATGTTAGAATACGTTGATTATGCAAGAAAGTTGGGATTTTGATGCATTGTTCATAGGTTACTAAGAATAGTAACTTTATTTTGCATGTAGTAGTGATCTAGTGATGGATTGATGTTATGGATGGGTTCATGATGATAATTAGATGCTAGATTGATGTTATGAATGCTAGAAATCTTTAATTTGATGATGTTGATCATAGCTTGCCAAAAGTAGAAACTTTTGTTTATGAAGATTGTTAGATTGAGGTGTTTAAGTGTGTTGATCATGTCTAGATGTTAGTATGAGCTTGAATTGGTATATTATTGATGAATTCATGTATACTTTGGATGTTTGATAGATTTTGGGATATTCTTTCCCAAAAGGGAAACTTTATTTGTGTAAACGTTGAAGTATGATGTTATGATCATGTTGGGATGATAGAACTTGCTATTATGTTCAAGGATGGATTCTAGTGTGATAGAACGTGTTAAATTAGTTGTATGGCATGTTTGGATAATCATGGGTGATAATGGAATTGGTAATCATGTATGGTTTGGATGTTGTGTAGTAGTAGGACATCATGCTTGGGTCTGGTAATTGATTGTTGTGATGTTGTGAATGCAATGCATATGCTTAAAGAATATGGTCATGATCATTATACACGCGTGCGGATCTGAGGCCCCTACTTAGTAGGATTGGCAGGGTTTAGGATGTGAAGTCGTGAGTGGCTTCACATGGCATGTGATGAATGGTTGAACCTTGTATGACATGTTAGTTGTATTATAGCTAGTGGATATGTAATGTTCTAGATTCACATGACTTGTATAGTACTTGATTGTGTGATGATCTAAGTGATACACCTGGTTGATATAGCATACGTATGATACTATTTGAATGTTAATCATGTATGTTGTATGTGCTCATTGGCTTTAATTGAATTATAACTCATAATGTCACCAACGGGTCAAACGGGTCAACTAGGTCAAACGTGTCTATTTTTCTGGAAGCTTGAGTCTTTGGTTTTGGTATGATTAGGGTTCCACATGTCTTTTATTTACACGTACTTATGTACTCACATGATCTAGGTAACCTGTGAAGGTTGGCTATCCTCTCGTTTCTCAAATAAACCCTAGGTACCTTTGCATACATCAGGTGAGTTCATGCCCCACTCTTTACTTAATCTCCTTTGGGGAGATAGCATACTGGTATTTATACAAACGCTTTCATTATTTAAGTTGTGTAAAATATTAATATAGTGTTGTTTACCATGGAAAAGTCCTCACACTTTTGAATTGTAATATTTAATAGCGGGGAAACTTGGGTACGTACTACTGGGTCTGACGAGCCCCACCTGTGTGACTCAAGGTCAACCGGGTGCAATTTGTCCTATTGATCATTGTCACGACATGGTAAGTCGTGACAGGAGGCAACAACTATCACAGTCAGCTTCAATTGCAAAATCACTATGTATTAATATTTACTGATAATAGACTAGCTATCTATTATCATACACTGCTTATATTTATCGCAACTGTTTACATGTTTATTGAACTCAAACTCTTGAACTCACCAACCTATGTGTTGACATTTTAGTATGCTTTTCTCAGGTCCTTAACTTGCTTGCCATAGGAGCACTGCACGGTTCACTGCATTTTAAGACACTTTGCTTCAAGACAAGTTGACATTTAACAATGATAGTTTACTTTCTGGTTGGCACTTGTTTCGCCATAAGTTATACTTTATAGATTTGGGTTGTTTCAAAAACGCTTCCGCATTGTTTAAAGTTGGTATTTTGGTTAATTATGTTTAAATTATGGCATTTAGAGTCGTTCTGAGTAACTATTGACTGTGATCCTGGTTTGTTCACACGCCTCGCGGTAAAACTCCGCAAGTGGATTTTGAGGGTGTGACAATAAACATTGTAAAAAATCATCTTAATACATCTTCAGCCCCAAAGATGTTTAAAACAAGTAAAACCGAGGTCTAGAAACTCACCTGGTGCAACTTCGATGTATCTTCCTTCTAACCCTTTTGCAACTGAGTTCAAACACCGAAAAACCCCACCAAACACACAAACCCGAGCACATACACAAACACATAAGCACATAAACATATAACCGGGATAAAAACCCGTCATAAACACTTAAAAACCTTGAATTCGATTTTTTCTTTTCTCCTTCTTCAAAATCTCTCTCTCTCTTTCTTGCTTTCTTTCATGCCCACCTTTACAACAACTTTTCAAAGATTTTATCCTTTTGGACACTTTTAGTCCCTCCAATTGGACTTTATTGCTTTTCTTTCTTTTATTCTTCATTTCTTGTCTTTTTAAAATAACCGGGTGTTACAGTTTTTATAGAAAAATTTGGTCCAAATTAATGAATATAAACTAAAATATTTAAGCTTACAACATTTTATAGATATTTAAAAATAATCAACATATTCTTATAAATTACTTGACATTAAAATGAGTTGCAATTCATAAAATACAATATTAGAAAATTTTAATAAAATATTTTAATCTATCAATTTAAATAAAAAAGTTTAAAGATTATTTTTGAAATCTAAATATTAATTCCAAAAAAATTAGATAATATAAGTTAAATAAATAAGTAACAAGGTAAAGATGTTTTTAAGTGTATTAATACACCTCTCAATTTAGAAGCTCGGTTTGTATGGTTTTGGTTCGATTTATTTCAGTTTTTGCTACAAGCAAAATTGAAACCAAACCGAAAACATAGATTTTAAAAAATCATCAAATCAAACCGTCGGTTTCTTATTGGTTTTGGTTTTTTTGGTTCGTTTTCGTCGCTTATTTCGGTTATGATTTGGTTATTATGGTTTTTTGCACACTCCCACATACAGGAGCACAAACGCAAAAAATAAAACTTATGTGGCCTGATAAAAAAACACCAAAAAACACTATTCCTTTCAATTGGGTTTTTAATATTATAAAATTATATCATCAATAACCGAAACTTAATATCAATATTGGTCATATATCCTTGCATCAACAAAACAAACCATGCATCAAACACTAATGATCAATCATATCTGATACGAAAATAAATCAAAACATCAATCAAAAGTCAAAACAATCGAAAATTAATGTCCTTAAACACTCCAAACAAAGAAGAGTTCTTGATCTTCTATTTCTTCCATGGATTTATCAACCCTTATCCCTGCAAATGATTAAAAATAACCCATTATACAAATGCTTTGACAAAACTACTGATTAATAATTAGTGATCAATAGCCCAGTGCCTACGGCCATTAGTGAGTGGCTCTATAAAAGTGGGATGGATTCAAACTATGCGTAAGAAAAAATTGACAAGGTGGTTAGAAGAAAACGTTATTGTTAACAACAAAATGTTTGACAAATCTTCTACTTGTTTTTTGTCTAGTAAAAAAATTGCATAATAGTTTTTTCCCCTAAGATAAGAGTAATATTCATTAATAATGGTTGATATAGAAATTTATTCAATTCTACAACATAATTTTATCATTCCGTGATAGAATTTAGACTTTTTACATTTTGATAAAAAAAATCTGTAAAATCACATTCAGCTTCTAGAGAAATATTTAAAATCGATTACATCAAATGTCTATTTCAAAAGTTTCCTACGTTTTAAAATTTCGTTAGAATTGTAAGTTAACAAGATTCCATTAAAATAAAACTAATAAAGTCTCTGTTTTCTTTTTTACTTTTACATTTTTTACTATAAGTGTAATAGCAAGCATTCCTTGAAAGTGATAAAGGTATCACTGTATCACCCCATGACCCTTTCACATGCATCTCATATATAGAAGCACACATCAACTTTTGAATATATATTCATATTATATAATGAGCAAGTACTATCACCTATACCATATAAACCACCAAAAATTATCAAACCGATCCAAACATCAAAGGACGGGATTTAGAACTTATATTGTTATTTAAACTGCATTTAAAAATTATATAACATCATAAGTAACATTATATTATATAATGATGTAAAGATATATAAAATATTTTTTTAATATGAATTAAAAGAGTTAAATAAATAAAATATGAATCTTGGAGTACGTACGTACTAATGAGACGGTAAATAAGATTTTTAAATAAAAAACGTAAAACTAGAAAAATATAAATCAAAATTGACTACTATTCATATGGTTCCTATCTCAATAGGTAACCGCCCAGCTCAAATGAAAGCATTTAAAAAGGCATAAACAAACAAGTTACTCGGTTTCTAGTCATGAAAAACTATTCTAGACACAGGTAATATGTTTTTTTTAAAGATCGATACTTTACTATGTGAATAGAATATATTACCTCAATTTCATAAACTACTTGTGTTATAACTTAAAGATACTGAAAGCACGAAATTAAATGCATACCATAAGTGTGTGTGTGTGTGTGTGTGTGTTTGTGAGAGAGAAAGAGAGAGAGAGACCGAGAGAGATTCAATAATAATCAAGATTAGGGTTAGGGTTTGCATGATCAGTAAATTAAAGAAAGTTACCTAAATGGGATATCTTGAAAACTTAAATAGAACAAGTGTAACCAGGAGGTGGGGTTTTGCCACAAGTAACAAGCAACTGTAAAGCAAGTGGCAAATATATGTTGATGTTCAAAAGCTTAATCTTTAGGGTTGTACACAAGCACACTGCAGCCTCAAGCTCCACCAAACCAGCAAGCACAGGGCAGCATTGGTTCACCACAGGGTCACCCAACCCAATATGCACCAACCCACCTAACAGATCCACACAAGCTCCAAGCTTTAGTGCATCAATGGGGCAGGTGGGCGCTGGTGTCGGCACGAATGGCGGTGGAGGGCACGGTGTTGCCGGAGGCTTTCCGCCAGACGGTGGGTTGACTACTGGTGGTGTTACCACCGGGGGGATGGTGATTGGTGGTTTGACAATGGGTGGGATGGTGATCGGTGGTTTGACAATGGGTGGGATGGTGATTGGTGGTTTGACAATGGGTGGGTGGCTGATTGGTGGTTTGACAATGGGTGGGTAGCTGATTGGTGGTTTGACAACTGGTGGGTGGGTTATTGGTGGTTTGACATAAGGCGGTTTTCCGGTGGGTGGTTTAGGGGTTTTTGGTGGTTTACCGGTGGGTGGTTTGTGGGATTTTGGTGGTTTAGGGTGGTGGTGAGGTGGTTTGCCACAAGGGACACAATCAAGAGCAATGGGAGTGGCAGTGGAGATGAAGAACATTGATATGAGGAGTAGAGCAGTGAGTTGCTGCTTGAAGGACTCCATTATTTTCACTCGATGTGTATTGGTGTGAGTGATGTGAAATAGGTGTTATATATAGAGGAGTGTACATGTTAAATTATGTCTACTTTGATTTTAGTTTTGTGAGTTTTTGTTTTTTTTTTTTTTTGTTCTTGTTAATTGATAGATATTTTTGCCATGAATATTAAATGTTTCAGTTAAGATATATGTCCAATCAGTTTTTGTATTTTACAGGCACAATTTGTTATTCTATGTTTTTAAGCTAGGTTAAGTTTAACTCTGCATGTCTAAAAAGAATAAATGTTTAGTAACATGATCATTCATTTTATCATTTTCAATGGCTTGTGATCAATTATGATGATTTGTTATCTATTACACGTTAACCTCACTTATGAGGCTATGGGTCAGTTGCAGGGTTTTCACATATTAACTTAAACATGTTGGACCATTTACGAAAGCATAAGTCAGCTGTCAAGCAACAAGGCTCGGATGCAGAGGTCTAATAACTTGTGGGAACTTTATGCTTTAGTATTAACTTAGGCTCCTTTGGATGTTTAAAATTGTATGGAATTAAAATTTAAATTGGAAAATTTTCTATCTAAAATCCTGTTAATCGATAGAAAGGGAATTGAAGAATTTTTTTACATTCATTTGAATTCTTTTTCCTTTCACTTATCTATGAAATATTCAACAATCCGATGAATGTTTAAAATTAACATTCAAATTTCACTAAAAAGTTTGACAACCAAGCACTCATTAATTTTAACAAATTCTGTCCCAATTGCTATGAAATGACACTTAGGCTTTCTATTTGTGGTGGCTATGGTGGTTGCAGAGTAACAATCCTTTAAATAAAAGGCTATGGGGTAGTTATATGTAAGGGCTTTACCACTTGAGGTTAGTAACAATCTTAGCATGTGTTTATACCAACCTAAAACAATAAAAATCATGTAAAATAAGGACTTTAAGAACTCATCTTTAATGTTTACTTGAGCAAACCCTAGAACCAAAGTTCTTCCCATCGAAATCTATACAAAGACATCATGATACAATATTTAACATTAGATTTTAGCTAAAATCAATTTCTATGCATGACCCATGCTTAGATCTATGAAAATGAATAATATAAAAATCATATTTTTTTTTACTTTCTTGAGTTTTCTCTTTATTTTTTGTTTCTCTATCTAACAACTACCACACTTTTTTTTTCTTTTGGAAACCCTAACACGCAAGAAAGGAAGAAGGAGAGGGTGGTGATTACTATCCATTATCAAAGGGGTATTTAAGGTTTTGACGGTACTTAAACCTCTTATAATGTTTTTTATTGTTTTTAAAAGCAATAGTATATTGATTATTATGATAAATATGTCTGCTGTTTAATATATTAGGTAATTGTGTCAAGTGTTTTTTAATCATTTATTATATGTATTCATCTTGTGTTTAATATTTTAAATCATTTTATGTTATTTTTGTTATAATTTATTATAATCCTATAAATATTATTATGTTTTATAAATATAAGTACACAATGAAGTTATTTTATCGATGTATTTTGTAAAACTTATGACAAAAAGTGTTCAACAGTGAGCAGAAAAAACACGATGCACATTTATTATTGTATTTTATGTTTTATATTCTTTTATGTTATTTTGTCATCATATATAATATGTAAGATGAATTAATTGCCATTTTATCATATTTATATATACTAGAAGTATATAAGAAAGTTATGTCATCATTATGTTTTTTAGAATTCGTTATTTTTTAAAAACGCTTTGGTGTTATGGTGTTCAGATAAATCTAATGATAAAAAGAAAGACACAATTATAAGCATAAATCATAGTGAGCTGGAAAATATAAATTAATTTTTTTTATATAAAGATAATTGTACTTGTTTTACAAATAAAAACTGTAACACCCGGATCTTTTTTTAAAAGTCAAGAAATAAGAATAAAAGCATGAAGGGCCATAAAGTCCTAAAGGAGGGACTAAAAGTGTCCAAAAAGAACAAAACTTTTAAAAGTTGATGTAAAGGTGAGTATGGCCGCCCACCCTCACCTCACTTCACCATTTGTCTCGGTTTTAGAGAGAGAGAGAGCAGAGAATACTCTAGGATTTAAGAAGAAGGGGAAGAAGAAAAGTGAATTCAAGGTAAGAATTCAGGTTTTTATGTTTTTATGTCGAGTTTTAGCCCAGTTATGTGATTATGTGCTTATGTGTTGTGTTTGTGCTCGTGTGTATGTGTTTGGATGTTATTTCTAGGTGTTTTGAACTCTTTGCAAACGGGTTAAAAGGAAGAACACCCAAGTTGCACCAGGTGAGTTCTAGACCCTGGTTTTTACATTTTTTAACTATCTTTGGGGCTGAAAACGTATTAAAATGATTTTTTTACATAGTTTATATGTGAATACCCGTATGTATTGTGTATGTTGGATGTTGGTTCTTGGATGTTTATAGGTTATTCATGTTTAGAATAGCCACATTATGCTTAGAACCGATGGGTTTGATGATTAGGATTGAAAATATCCTAGAAACATGTTTTACAGAATGTTCATGCGCCCAGATAAGTGTTCATACGTCTGAAATTGCCTTAGAAAGAATTAAGTGTAAGTCATGCGCCTAAACAGTAGCTCATGCGCCCAAAATTTGCCTTAGAAATGTTTAAGTTCAGGCCATGCGCCTAGAAATGTTAGTCGGAGGACTAAGTGTAGGGCCATGCACTCCAACAGTGCCCATGCGCCCAAGTGGCCCATGCGCCTAAGTGCTCATGCGTCTGAATAGTATCTATGCGCCTAGATTGGGCTGGAATTTACTAAGTGTTCAGACGTCCAGGATTCCCCATGCGCCTGAACAGTACCCATACGCCTGAAAGTGGCCCATGCGCCTAAGTGTTCCCCATGCGCCTGAATAGTGTCCATGCGCCTGAATAGTGTCGATGCGCCTGAACAGTGACCATGCGCCTAGGACTTCGAATATTTTCTGAGTTTTGGGAAAAATGTGTAAAGTAGGCTTTGACTTGGGAAATTTCCGGGGGACTATAAGTTGACTTTTGGGGGTCACAGATAGTTTGATGGGCATGTTATGGATGATGATGATGATGATGTTGCATGACTATGCATGATGTATGTTATGTTTGTATGATGCCCTGTGATGATGTATGAATGGTATGTTATGTTCCTATGATGATGAATGTTTATCTTTTCATGGCCTTACGTGTTATGTTAATGAATGAACCGAAAGTATTATGTAACGTAAAGTGAAAGATAATGAAAGAGGAACATGATGAATGAATGCATGCATTAACGAATGAATGAACGTAAAAAGTCTTGCAAGCAAATGTATGGAGGTCCACACCCAATGAAGGGCGTTAGCTCAACTGTGTGCGGGTTAGCTACCCCAGAAGGATGCACACTGGGGTCCAATCCTTGTGATTGACCATATGTATGGGATCCTTGCCGCTTGCCTCAGGTATTGGAGTCAGCTTCGTGCACAATGTCCGGGGTCTATAATAGACCTCATGCCCAGTAACCAGCTTCGTGCACAATGTTCGGGGTATAGCATATGGCATTGATCCGGAATGAAAAAAAAAAGATGAATGGTGAATGTACTTGCCTCAGGTACTAGAGTCAGCTTCGTGCACAATGTTCGGGGTCTATAATAGACCTCAGGCCCAGTAACCAGTTTCGCACAATGTTCGGGGTAATGTACATGTCACAAGATGTAACGAATGAACGAAGATTAACGAACGTAATGGAAGATAATAATGATATTATCTGTATGTACGTATGATGTATGATCACGAATGAATAAAACATATAGTATGGACTCTGTAAAGAAATAAATAACGATTTATGTATGTTTTATTATAAAGCTAGAACTCACTCAGCGACGCTGACTTTTATACGTTTTCAGTTGGCAGGTAAACATTACTGAGGATGGCACGAGGGGGCTACTTAGCTCTTTTGGATGGCATCCATTAAATTAAGGCTTTTGTGATGTAATACAACAATGTAATTTTGTAACTAACAAACGATGCATTATTTTGCAAAAGTTTTAGAATGAAATGAAATGCCATTTATTTTATGTTTTCCGCTACAATGTTTTGATGAAAAAATGTAAAGTATATGTTTTACGTGCGATGAATCACCAGCTGTAAACGTCCCGGGAACGGGGCCTTACAAAAACACTTATTTATTTATATGGTGTAATTTTTATAAAAAAATAATATCGCACAAAAAGGTTATTAATGTTCTAAAAAGGTAAAAAACTTGAAAAAAATCAATAAAAGTGGAATGTCTAAACTATCATTTCAATATATATTATATATATATATATATATATATTATATATATATATATATACACGTATGGATATGCGTATGCGTATGCGTATGCATATGCGTAGGCGTACGCGAAGGCGTACGCGTAGGCGTACGCGTAGGCGTACGCGTAGGCGTACGCGTAGGCGTACGCGTAGGCGTACGCGTAGGCGTATGCGTATATAGTGTAGGTTATCTTGAGAACCACCCTTTTTTATGAGAATTCTAGAAACCAATCTGAGCTATTTATTTTTTATCACATGCAAAACACATGTCATTGCCCTCTTTTTTTAAACGTTTATAACTTTTTTTCGTAACATTATTTTTTCAAAAAGAATTCACCATAAAATTCAATATTTTTTATCTTTCCAACGCCTACCATATTGATATAATTTTTTTGTAAAAAAATCATCCATCCGTTGTTTACATATGTGTAAATCTGGTATACACATATGTCATACTGGATTTACGCATGTGTAAATCCGGTATTACACATATATAATACGAATTTGGCAAAAAAACGAGATTTTTTTTATTTTTTATAATTTTTTTTGTTTTGTTTATGAAAGAGGGAAACTAGGGAAACATTTTTGTGTTTTTTTATGTTATTTTTTTATTTATAATTTTTTTAAATATATTTTTCTTAATTACAAATTTACCATTGAAAACTAATGTTTGAGATTGGTTTCTAAAGTTCTCAAAAATATTAGTTCTAAAAAAATAAGTTCTCATTTGATCTATTCCCTGTGTATATATGCATATATATGTATATATAATATACATACATACATACATACATATAGGGGAGGGTTCAAATGAGAACTACTTTTTTTATGAGAACTCTAGGAACCAATCTCAGCTACTCATTTTTTATCACGTACAAATCACATGTCATTTCCCTCTTTTTTTAAACGTTCATAACTTTTTTCACGACGTCATATTTTCAAAAAAAATTCACCATAAATTTTAGTATTTTTTTATCTTTCCAACGTCTACCATATTGATATATTTTTCTAAAAAAATTGTACATTTGTTGTTTACATATGTGTAAATCTAGTTATACATATGTATAGTACTGGATTTACACATGTGTAGTGCTGGATTTACACATGTATAAATCCGATATTACACATGTGTAAAACGAATTTCGTTAAAAAAATGAGAATTTTTTTATTTTTTATAATTTTTTTTTATTTTTTTATGAAAGAGGGAAAGTTGGGGAACATTTTTGTGTTTTTATTTTTTTATTTTTATGTTAATAAATTTTTTAAATATGTTTTTGTTAATTACAATTTTGACATTGAGAACTAGTGGTTGAGATTGGTTCCTAGAGTTCTCAAAAAAAAGTTAGTTCTCATTTGATTCCTCTCCTATATTATATATATATATATATATTATATATATATATATATATATATATATATATAGTTAAAAATATATATATATAATATATATATATATTATATATATATATATATTACAATTTGGTCTCGATTATTAGTTAAAAATATAGATGATTAAGTTTATTTTTATTTTTTATAAATGAGCATACTTTTTAGTTAAACCCTTTCACTTAAATGTTATGTAATATTTCGACTCTTCATTATGCAACATATTTTATATAACTCAACATGTGTAATATTTGTGAATTATCTTTAATTAATTACTAGTTCTTATAAAAAATAAAATATTAGGCATGTAATAAATTGAACGTTCATGACTGTTCGGCGAGAATTTCATTTATGTTCGTTTATTTAGAAAATGAACAAGCATGAACAAAAAAATCATATTCATTTAATTAAATGAACAAACATAAACACATGCTTTGTATTTGTTCGTTTATGTTCATGAACGTTCGTTATGTTCATTCATATATGTTTGTTTATATTCATTCTTTTATGTTAAGTTATATATATTCGTTTATATTGGTATATATTTATATATTATATTAATAAAGGGTATTATGTGTTATTATTTGAAACATAAGTGTATTATGTTGTATAAAAAACCTTTAAGTTTAGTGAGATTTCAATTTTAACTAACACATCTAAAAGTTCCAAAATGATCATTTATGATTATTATTTTTGTGTTTAGTTATGGTTGTGTATTATTATTCATTTATGTTCATTCATTATTATTCAATTTATGTTCTTTTATGTTCATGACATGTTCATTAAGTTTTTTAACGAACACGAACATTTATATTTTCTTAATCAACGAATTGAACATAAACAAAAAATATGTTCGATTATTTGTTTATGTTCGTGTTCGGTAAAAATTAAATGAACGAACACGAACATGCAAATGTTTATCTTTGTTTGTGTTCATTTATAGAACTATAAAATATAACTTAGTTATTCGGCATTTAGTATCTCACATTTATGTTTTATGTTTTCAAGCCTATGTTTTTTAACCCTTTTTACCCATCTTCGTTTTAAGTTTGATTAAACTAAATGATAAATTTTCATAATTTCACGTCAAAACTATCTTTTTCATAATTATTTATTTGTGAAAGATTATTGAAACCTATAAACCTAGAGGAATAGTAGGGTAGTCACGTGAATGTGATATGTGCAAGATCCTGACTAATTATGCAAGTTGCCAGGTTGGGTCGCAATTCATGCATCTTAGCTTTTCTATAACTTTTACATAATATTACATACGAGGTGATTGGTCAATTGTAGAACAACTGAACAAAAGCAAAATATATAAATTTGCATTTTAGAACATTAGTTTTTCGTGGCTAAACGAAAGAAAAAAAACTTCACCTATATTGTTTTATAATAACTAGTACATAGATTCAAACAAAAGACTTAAAAATTAATGTAGTTATCTTAAACTGAAAAAGTTCGATGTAGATTACCCAAAATAATTAACTTAAATGTTAATTACTCTCCTTTTTGGTATTTTTCAATAAAAATATGTTGCTTTAAATGAAAGAGAGTTGTTAGAGCTGAGAAGTTCTTATAATTATTATCTTTGTATGCATTTTAGATGATTTTAAGATGTTCTAATAATTCAAAACGTGTTTTTCTTAATTGGATGCCACTAAAATTGATCACAACTTTTAACCAAAATAATAAAATTTGTTATTAATATATTAATTAGTATCCACGTATCATGAGTTATGAAATAGAACTTTTTATTACTAATGTTACAAAACATATTATACATTTATCAATTTATCAATTAAATCCTTTTAGAAGTATATTGATCTTTTCACGATATCATACAAATTAATCTATGGCAAAAGAAAATGATTTGGTAATCAATTTGATCGCAATTTTGTTTTTACAATCATACGAAAATAATAAATAATGTTGAACACATGTGAGGCAATACACAGTTAAATCCCAAACTCATTATGCCTTCGTACCCAAGTACAAGAATAGATTAGTACTTATATGCTTACTTATATAATGTGGATTAGGCTGGCCTTCTGATTATTGAAAAGATGACACAAAGGTGTTTGTTATCAACCACCTCAAATTAAGCATTGCACACATTTAGCTATGTAACCATATAGTCATGCACATTATCCATCACACAAGAAGCTCTTCTCTAACACAATTGCACACATATTCAAGTCTAATTGATTATTAATACCAACATTATTAGTAGTACAAATCTCAAGCCACAATCATTCCACAATTCAAAAAGTCATAGATAGGCAATTTACACAAACATGAGTTTCCATCATGACATGCATAAACCTCTCACGATTGGAATTGCTACCAATCTAAACTCAAAGACATACATATCTTTGGTTGAATATAAAACTCTGCTATTAAACAAGCATTAGCTAGTAGTCTAGTACTATCGAAATATACCATCCCTCATTTAGGGTTAACATCATCTAAGTGAATTATAATGCATTTGGGCTATAATAACAATGAAAATAATAAAGGCAACAAGCAAACATTAGTTCATGTGTATTTAGAGATCACTAAAATCAAACCACGAAACTATGAGACTATAGAGATGAGCTGATGTCATTTTTTCTTGTGATAAGCACCTCCCTTTAAGCTCTACCAAATTACTGTTAACAAATCATTATTAAAGATCCCATAAAAATCTAATCTTTAGGTTAATAAGTCTAAATAGTAACAACTCGATTTTGGCCATGTCAAGACGATGATGACGTATGAACTTGTCTATTTCCTTAAGCTACTTTGTCAAAACTTTCACGGTCATGACTTAATAGGCCACACACACAACTAAGGTCAAAACAAAATGATGTTCATGACTTATATACATTATAGTATTGTTTGGTACGCATGAATAAATGCGAAGAATGAAATGAATCATTGAGGTGAATGAAAAAAGACATGTTTACTTGGTAAATGAACCATTACATATATAGTTGATTTTATTCACTCAAATTTATTCCACCTCTTTTTTTATCATTATTTATAAACACCACCCACCCACCCACCACAACATGCACCACCAGCCACCAGATCGATCGTCACCAACTATCAAGATCAATCGTCACCGGCCACCACCACCAGGCACGACAAGCACAACCACCAACCACCACCACCAACCACTATCGCTGCCAACCATTAGCCACCACCGCCGACCACCACCGCCGCCAACCATCAGCCACCACCTCCATCAGGAACTGCCACCGACAATCATCACCATCATAACCACTTTTACATTTTATTCATTTGTTTTTTCCTAGCTAACAAATAACACAAAGTAATTATTCATTTCATCATTAAAGGGTAAACAAACAAGATAATAGAATGTAATTATTCATTTCATTCTCTCATCATTTCATTCGATTAATTCATTTGTTCATTCAATTACCCTATACCGAACATAAGTAATAGCTTTAGGTTTTCTATATGCATAATTCTAGTGGTAAAAGGGAATGTCACGTTTGTGACTTCTTAATTTCGTGGTTGACTAATAACATGAATTTATTCTTTATGGCTTAATCTTAAATTTTATGTCTCATTTCTGAATGTATGTAACACATAGGTAGTGTGGCTGATCCCATATTTATAGATTCTCACAACATGATGCAAATAGAAAAAAGTGCGTATATTATAAAACATCATATCAAATATAGGGAATTTGTCTTGGTTCTATTGAAAAAACACACACACATACATATATGTAGTATGTGTTTTGGATTAAAAATGACTGGATTAAAAATAATAAGATGGAAATTTGGGTTTGGGTAGAATATTTAAGGGTCGATACTCAATATGTTAAATTTCTAAGACAAGCTTATTTCCTTTCAATGTGAATGGTCATACTATATGTAATGATTCGACTTAAAGTTTAGAAACGTATATTGAATATGATTATGTCGTTATAGGATCCTAAGTAAAACTACGTTACTCAGGGCGCGACTGTGTAATGTTAATTCACAAAGTTTTATACCCTTTTGAATTATTAAAGAAAATATGGGAATCGAGCTACCGTCAAGGGGGCTATCTCAATCCCGTGTGGTTGCAATGGATAGGGCCATGTGCTACCATTAGATTGCCAGACCAGCTTAATTGTTTACAAATTTGTTTCAAATATATATACACGAAAAGAAAAACCAAAAATATATAAATATAAAATATAATCAAATATTCTCACATAACAACCGGCCCGTGATTGAACCCTAAAAACACCATAGATGTGTAATTAAGGATTAATAGATGCTTTTATATATTTAAAACCATATATACAAAGAGAAATAAGGTTCCATAAAGTCCACATGCAGACCCCACACCTAGACCTTTCACATGTAACAAGTAAAACTTTTACAAAAGATTGAACTAAGTGTTTGCATGTGAGTTGGTGTTTCTTCATAATTATAGACCGAAAACATATCTTTAATTAAAAATTAAATCTTCCGCTAAACTTAACTGCAGATGATCTTATCGGTCTACTGTTTTTTTGTTCGGCTTAATCTAACATATTCTTGCTAGAAAGAGAAGTACGTGCATGAGTACACTTTTTTCATCATAAAGTTATGTTGGATTCAAGTACTGATCGAACAAGCGTAGAGTACTAGCTAGTAAACGCTAAAATAACATTATTCGACAATGAATATTGATCGCGTGTCAATCAACATCAGTACATCACGATAATCCAATCTTGGACATAGATCATGCTTCCAGCTTTTAGATACAAATATAAAAGCTTGTATTAAAGAGAACATAAAAGCCAACAAACATACAAAAAAGTTACATCATTACTCTTAGGAGAAAAACATATGGTACATTTCAGTTTACGAAATCAATAAAACGTCACATCCTATTGTGAAATCATTTCTGAGCTATTAATATATAAATTCAAATCATTTTCTTAAATCATTTCAAAAGTTACCGAACCGATTGTTGCTTTAATGGTAAGAAGTCATTGACTCGTAGAAATGATACAAGTTTAAGTCTAGCTAAAGAGTACTTCAAATTTGTGATTGTTTGGGCTTCCGTCAAGATCAAGACCTAACAACGACATCAAAAGTTAATTTAATCGTATATTATTATTAACTTGTTATATACTATTTGTCGTTTTAAACTTGTTATTTTTAGTTAAGGGTGTTACATATATAGTTATAATGAATAGAAGTTTCATTATATGAAATTTAGTAATGTAATATATCACATAAAGTCAAATGCATGACGAAAAATATTATTTCTAGTAATATAGTGGTGGAAAACAAGGCTAAACGGACCAATCACATGTAAAAGTTGTTATTTAAAAATATAAAATAATTTAAAATAATATCAAGAGACATACAATCACGGGGTGTACATAAGTCCAAAGAAGATAAGCTTTTTCTTCACGGATAAATATACTCATCAACTACTTACAGACAACGAGAACCCACAGATTCACAATTTTGATGTCTGGTTTTGGAGACCAATTTGCATTTTTTTTCTTAGATACTTAGTTTCATTTAACTAATATCTAGAAATCAGATCTTGTTCCTGTATCAAGATCTTCTCGTTTGATTTCAGAGACGTGTATTTAAAAAATGTTCAAACTTGACGATGTGAGCGATGTTCTATAGATCGTTGTTACATATCTGTGTGTTCGAATTGAACAAGTCAAATTTCTTTGAGTTGAAGTTACATGTGACTGCAGAAACATATAATAAGTTGAGTTTATAAGAGGGTGACTTGAATTGGTAATGAGTTTTTTCGTATCCCATGGACGAGAATGTACTTAATCGTTGTTAGATAAATTTAACTACTTCGGTTTTAGACTTATGCTCTACAGCTCTAGCCAAGCTATATGTATACTTTTAGGAGTACTTGAGTTAATCTTGATTTGTTATTTCTTTGTTTTCATGTAATTGTTTGATTTGTATCTTTCAAATATCAACAAAACGGAATGAAACAATAAGTTTTTCGGTATTATGTGATAAAATTGTTAGTCATTGTATTGTGATATAGTGATGATATTTATGTTTATTAATTAGTTTGATTTAGCTTTTTAATAGAACTAGGCCATTTATTTTATCAACCTTATTTAATATTAACATATAAGTGTAGGTTTTTGTTATATCTTTTTCATCATATGATAATAAACCTTGTGATGTGATATGTTATTAGATTGTATACATAATTTGTTGTTTTATCATCTTGTTTCACGTCAAAGTTTTAACCTTATATGTTTGTTTTATTTGTCGGTACGCATTGTCTCAAGGTTTCATTTTTTTCTCATCTACCATCTAGACCCTAAACATGATTCGCACCTGAGTTCGTGTCTAATGAACTCATCATGACGCATTACTGTAAAAATAGCAAAGCAATCAAAATTTGTAATTGACAAAAGCGATCACATCATTAGCGACTAGATTAGTAATCAAAATCAAATGAATGATAAACTAGTGATGGAAACAAAATTTGGTGCAAATTAACGAAATACGTCACATAATTAGTGCCCCTGAAATTTAATTTTTTGGAAAATTAGCGTCTGAAAACAAGTTGGTCAGAAATTCAGTATCTGATTTAAAAAATAACAAAATAAAATAAAATAAAATGTAATTTGGTTGCATACATATATATTGGCTAGATTAACAATTACTCTATAATTAATTGCTATGAGAAATGAATGATATAGTTTTGAGTTTTTAGATTTTTACCACAAATAGTTTTAAGTATTTTCACTTTAATCATAACTTTTAGTTATTTAACTTTGGTTATTAAATTTTAATATCTTAGAGTTTGGCAACTAAACTGTTTATAATAAATTTATATCTTTTTGAGTTTGGCCACTAAAGCTTAGTACTTTGAGTTTCTCTATCATACTTTAATTTGTTGATTTTTGACGAGCTAGACAAATGACAAGCAAAGTAAGCTAACCTTCGTGTGGGAAAATTGATCGGACTCCCACCGTGTTTGTGGCAATCGAGAAATATCCGTCTGTCATTTACCAGAGTTAGTTAAATTTTATGATAAAATTCCTTCAACAAGGAGATGATGTGACAACCACAAAAATTCCATCCGTCTTTTACCATAGTTATCTAAATTTTGGGACGAACATTCTTTCAACAAGGGGATGATGTGACACCCGACATTTCGTGGTCACTTTCTGATCAACCCGAACATGGTTTTCCGATTGTATATTCATGCATTTAATGTTGTTTACATAAATAAATCATTTAGTGCACAAACATTCACGGACCTTTCACGTAACGGTAATTCGAAGAATTGTCGAATCGTACACGAGTCTTTCCCCGAACATTGGTGATTTGTCAAAATGGTTTTCAAACAATCATAATTTGTGTGAAATTATGTGTTGTATGATTATGTGATTAACAATGTAGCTTGGTTGTGAAAATTGAGAATTTTCTGGCATTTACGTGTTTTCGTACATTTTCGGCTTTTAACGGCTAAGTATTATAAAAATACATTTGAACTAGCAAAATATAATTTATTGCATGTTATTAATGATTGTTTGATGTTATTTGTGCATTTTGTGGTTTTGATGTATAAAAAGTTCAATCGCATAGTGTTAAAACAATTTTTATAAAAGATGCGGGCATTTCTTGTAAAAAAGAAGTATAAAACCCAACCCTCAACCCTAATCACCATTTGGCCATCCCCTTCTCCTCCCCCCTTCATTTTTTCACAGCAAACCACAAACACATACTAAGGACACCTACTTTGATCTTGTTCTTGTATATTGGTGGTGATTTCCATCATTTCTTGCATCAAATGCATACGAGGAATCATCATCTAAGCATTTTAAGTAAGTTTTTATGTTTGATTTCATGTTCTTTGATCTCCATGATGAACACGAACCCTAGATTATCCAAACAAGTCAAAACTTAAAATTGATTAAAATTGATAATTGATTATGTGTTAGTATTCAATGTAATGATGTTTGTACGGATTGGTTTTGTGAAATTATTTTGTTTTGATCAAAATCCGAGACTTGCTTATAATGAAAACTTTAATTTGGGGCTTTTGTAAAAATTGTATGATCTTGATGAATTTAATTGAATTGATTGTTTTAGGATGTTAGTTGATGCTAATGGATGAAAAGTAATGTTTTAAACTTTAGATTTTGGCTCGGTTTTTGGGTACTTCCCATTAAAAGAAATTTTGGGTAGGTTAGTTCATAGAAGGTGATTTATGCATGTTTGATTAGTTGTGATTATTATTATATGATGTTTAGGAGCTAAGAATTGATTGGGAATAACTAAACAATGACAAAATACCTCGTATGTGCATGCTTGTTATTATTAAAACTTTTGAGACACAATGTGTTGTCAACTTTTGAGACACAATGTGTTGTCTGATGAGTATGTTATGTGTAAAACATGTTATGGTGATGTGATTGGTGTTTGAATGATCATAGGAGCATGTTATGATTTGGGTGAATTTGTGAAACTTGTGTTCTTATGTTATAAATTAGGAAACTTTGGGCATGATAAAGTTTTTAGGTTATATTAACCTGGATGGATGATTGTTGGATGTGTTATATGTATAGTTAAGATGGTTTTGTGGTATAATTCATAATCTTAAAATGGATTGCACATATGCAGTGATGTCATACTTTCCAAAAATAAAAAATTTCAAAAATAGAAACTTTCTAAAATTCGATTTCCGATATGAAACTTTATGTAAATCATTATTTGAGCTATTTAAGTATGACTTTGAGTCACCAACGGGTCGTCAGGTTAGTACGGTCAACTTTGGTCAAACAAAAGTCAACAAAAAATTAAAATTGTCAAACATTTCTCGAACACGATAACTATTACCTTGTTTGGATACAAGGGAGTTCATCTTGATCATTATATGTACAATGACTCATGGACCTACATTTGTTAGTAATTCGATATATAGGTTAGCTACCTATGGTATATCTTTGTTTTTTTTACCAAACTAATGCTTTAATATGATTACTTATTTAAACATGTGAACACTAACATTATGTTGACATGCTTTAGTATGTCTTCTCAGGTTGCAGGCACGCTTAAGGCTAGGTTGCATATTAAAGGCTCATGCATCATCTTTATCATTTGAAAGCAATTTCATTTACATTTACTACTTTTCATTGGGCTCTTTGTTTTGCGCAATCATTACTTATGATTTTTCAAATGTTTACGCTTTGACATTGATTACATTGAAAACTGTGTTTTACTGTGATTTAAGGTCAAACGTTTATTTTAAAACATATATAGTGTTTGAGATCCTGGTTTGTTACATACCTCGCGGTAGAACCCCGCCGGTGGATTTTGAGGGTGTGATAGTGTTGGGTATGACTTTGACTACTAAAGTTTTGGATATTAGTTTTTGATTACTTAATTATTTATAGTGAAGTTTTTTTAGTTTGGCTACTAAGTTTAGTGTTTCTGAGTTTCTTCAACTTTAATTTCATGGTTTTCGACAAGCCGCGTTGCATGTGAAAAAATTGACTGGACTCCCGCCATGTAACGCGGTAATAAAAAAACTAGTTGAAATAAATGGTTGAAAATTAGCTACCAAAAATGATTCGATCACAAAATGACCGTAAACTATATTAATAATATGTCAACTACTTTTGGTTGTAGAAATGTTCTCAAACTTTTATCTATAAAAGCTTAGAAAAGAAAACCACTGAAAAAGCAGTCGTAATAATCGATATTAGTTGGTTTTAGCATGTTATAACAGGTTGTAATACGTTATATTAAAGTATATTTTTAATATAATGTTACCGTGGGCCGTATTAATCGATATTATTTAATAGGTTCGTTCCAATCGGTCACAACAGTTACTTGGTTTTAACATGTGATAATAGTTATAAGTTATATGGAAACTAGTATTCAGCCACTGTGTTGTGGTGAGGTCGTAAAACCGTACCAACTAATTAATTTCACATTGTTGCTAGCGAACATCAACACTAGAATAACTCGTGAAACAAAAAAAAGTAAAACCGAAAAATAGACGTAAAACATTGAACCATGCACATGTGTTACGACGTGTTAATGTGTATAAATTAAAAAGAAACGTAAAATACAATGTAGCCGTTAAATATAAAAAAGCAATGTAAAAACATTGAACCAGATACACATGTTGCAATGTTAACTTATTTAGTATGCAAGTAAAATAAAAATTTTGTAAAAGATTTAAAGTAAATGAGACTTATGTTAAAAGTAAAAAGAGATTACTGTTAAATGTAAAAGATAAAAACTATAATCTTAAAAGTAAAAAGATCAAGAAAAAACAAAGTAACTTACAATTTACAAATCATGAAGTACAATCCATTAAATACAACCAAGTTGATAATTAGTATTATATAAATTCGTTTATTTCCAAAACTCATAAAACTAATCTTGATCTCTCATTAATTCCTAATATTAAAAATTAAAAATTAAATTAATAATATATAATGAAAATGTGTTAAATATTCTCTCTTGAATTAATTAATCAATTTCCACTCTCATCTATTTTTACATTTTTAAGTTTTAAAACATATATTAAACCTCAAAATTTTTATGTTTTACATACATTAAACACTAAAATGGTCTTGAACATTAAGTTCAATATAAATAATTAGGGTAGGGTTATTGAAAAAATGATGTTTAATCTAAAAATACTAAAAAATATTATGGGTTTGACACGTATCCTTCAATTGTTTTAAAAAGAAGTGACTTTTGGTTATTGTGTTAAATACATGAGTTCATTGTGTCTTACATGTTTATTGTGTCATATATTGCACATCATTTGTTATTTGTATTAATCATTGTGTTTTACGTTTCAGATCACTTTGTGTTATTTTGTTTTTGATGAGATATATTATAAACTTGTTTTCTATTATTGTATTTTACAATTATAAGTACACAATGACATACTTTCACCAATGTATTTATCAAAACTTTTAATGTTAAAGATAACACAATGATGATTTTTGCCATTGTTTTATGATAAATTACATAAATTTGTTGTTATCTATCATTGTGTTTTTCCAGTTGAAGTACATAATGATATTATTTTAGAAGTGTATTTTTTAAAACTAATTATGTTAAAGATAACACAATGATGACTAAAAGACACAGTGAGACATTGTGTCATTATGTCATTGTTTTTAATTTATTATATTTAATTAGTTGTTAATTTATTATTGTGTTTTACATATTAGACATACACAATAACGTTATTCCATGATTATACTTTTTAAAAGTTATCATTCTAGGAAACATAATAGTATTCAAAAAAACATCTAACAAAAATATACAATGAGTTGCACTAAAAACACAATGACGATATAAAACTTAAAAACGTAAAAAAATTCTCTTTATATATAACATTGTTGTACTCGTTTTAAAGATAAAAAATGCTTATTTTTATGGTGTAATTTTTGTTAAAAAAATAATATCATGCATAAAAGTTATGAACATTTTAAAAAAAGTGAAAATTGCTAAAAGTCAACAAACGTGGTTATTTCTAAAATACCCCTCTAACTAATTACTTATAATTTGATTTCAACCATTGATTAAAAAGATGTATGGTTAAGATTACTTATTACACTTTTTAGTTTTAGAAGCCTTTGTGTAACATCTGGTAATTTTAGGTTAATTTAAAGTTAGCCTTGTTAAATTCTTGCATGGGCTAATTGTGTTATTCATGAAACTTATGGGTTGCTTATGAATATTACCTTAATTGCTCTTTTAAATTTGTAAAGTTATAATGATTATATAATAATAATGATAATAATAATAACAAATTATAAGAGTAATAATAATTATGTTACTAATAACAATAATAATAATAATAAGAACATTAAAGGTGAAATGAAAATTTCTAAACTTGAAAATGTTTAAGCATTAAACTTAGTTCAAGGGACCTTTTTGTCAATTTAGAAATATTGAAAAGAAGTTTGGGCACGAAATAACAAACTGGAACCGCAAGGACTAATGGTGTAATTTAACTAAACCCAAACCCCCCTTTCTCTCTTTCCCCGTATTTCCGGCCGCCGGCCGGCAAAGTCCGGCGCGGCGCCGGTGACCCCCAAATCCACCCGAAACCCTTAAATTTTGGTACCAAAATCATTCCAATCGATTCGTTTGAACGTTTCGAACTTATGCTCATCAATTAATCATCTTCAAACACCGGTTACAACCTCAAACAATTTCTATAACCGAAACCTTCAATGACACAACCGTTCGTCCCTTAAATCGTAATAATAACTTAATTAAACACACCTAATCAATCATCTAAGCAATCTTAATCGTTTACATCTCTCAATTCACCTGAATCAAACACAAACTTAGAACTCGTTTAGCACTTTCATCGCAAACTGTCATCCACTCGTTGATCACATTCCGAGCCTCCTAACTATCAATTGATAGAGGGCTTTGCATCAAGATCATTATACGAAGCTTCACACAAGTTTAATTTGGTTTTATTAGTCGTTTGCTCACATATTGAAACAAGGCTCGGTCACGACTCGATCCTCATATTGTTCATCTTCAATTCTTTATCAAAACGGGTAATTAGACGCATTATTTTGTTCGTATTTACACGGGGAATCAAAGCCCCATGTTTGTATCCATTAACACAATCGATTTGACGGTCAATTTGAATCCAATCGAAATTAGGGTTCTTGGATTTGGGAGTGTTCGGTCGATTAAAGATAAAACAAATTGGAACCGGGTTATACCGCGGCTGAGAGCCTTGGTTCACCGGTTCACACTTCACATTCTAACTTAGAGGTCCCGGGTTCGAACCCGGGCACCCTCAACATATTTTTTTAGGCTTTTTCAGCCTTTAAAAAATATTGAAAATTTTCTGAAAATTATAAAAAGTAGTTTTGTAAACTTTATAATTCTTAAGGTTATTCTATCATTTTCTACAATTACCTTAACAATTTTCTTATAAAAATAAAAATATAACAATTATTTTTCCTAGTTTAATCATGTAAAAATAAACTTTATATAATATTTTCTTTGAAATCATTTAATGATTATTTGGACACTAAACATTTTATATTTATAGATCAATCATGGATACTATAGAAAATTATATATTTTATAAGTTAAATTTTACAAAATTATTATAAGGCTTTTATTTCTTTAAAATTATTTACATGATATTTTTTTCTTGAACTAAAACTATATATGATCTCTCTAATCAACGTCATCTAATTAAAATCCTTAAATACCAAATTGAAATCCTAGTCTCGTTAACCATTAAATATATTATTAAATTGTAACCTTGTAAACATATATTTGTTTTAGGTGCATTGTGAAAGTCTACGTCGAAGCGTTGTTTATTATTATTCATTTAATCAACAAATATATATTATTTGATCATGTGAGTATCCTATACCCCTTTTTCCTATTTTCGCACTTTGCGGTGAAACATGTTAACTTATACAATTGCACTTGTAAACTTATTTGAGACTTGTAAACTTATGGCATTTCACCTTGTAAAGTTGTGGTTAGTTGAACTTTCGTGGTTACCATGTTATGGCGTTATATGTACAATCATTAACTATTGCTAGCCCAGCGAAGTCATAGATCTATGGGCAAGACAAGCCTGCTTTGGTTGATCTAAGTACACTTAGCTGATCGTATAATCTTGTAAACGTTTGAGACTTATAAAACTTTGTCGTGGTTTGATTGTTGCATTGTTCATAACATCCCTAATCACTTTATTCACTAACTTATGACTTGACTTGCCATCTTTTATATAACCTATGTACTTAAACCTATGGAATGCTCACCAACATCATTGTTGACCTTTTTATTTTTAACATGTTTCAGGAAACGCCCAAGTTTGATTCCTACACATTAAAGCTTACATATCTAGGAATGGACCTAGATTAAGTAGTGAATTAAAGACTTGTTATCTTTTATGTTATTTTGTTTGTTTCTTTGAGACTTAAGCTTGTAATGATACAATTGAACTTCATGTATAATTTATATTTGGGTTATTCATAGCGTTATGTGGTTGTGAACGATCTTAACTCTCACTCCTCGACGTTTCCGCCGTCAAGGTTGGGGTGTGACACTTTGTATTTGAACACATCACAAACAATTATTATGACTATTTACACATGTGTAAAAAAACTTGACAAAGATGAATGTTAGTTTACATATAATTACGTATTTTGATCTACAGATGACAATGGATCAGGCTTTGGAAGAGTGTGAGTAGTCTCAATCCCATACTCAATGAAAATTACGTCCCATATCCAATCCAAAACCCATCGGGTATATACCGGTATTTATTGTCAGGTGTTGGGCATACCAACGAGAATAAAATTGTAAAGTTTACTCATTGGATATACCCATCGGGTATCTTTTGAAATTAAAAAAATCATATATGGCTACATTTGCATATAAGTTGTGGATAATATTTTCTAGTTAGTTATAAAGATTTTTTGTTATGTTCCACTAGTACTACTCTTTAGTTTTATTAATTAATATCGAGTTTTATTATAACTTTGTAAGTTACATATAGTGCAAGTGATGAAAAGTTTAATATCTTATACTCAACACACAATTAAAAGAAAGAGTTAGATTCAATTTTGCTTCTTAGGGTTTGATAAAAATAAATAATATTTTAAGATTATAAATATTAATTTACATTCAAAGGTTTTCTAAGTTATTTCAATTCAATTTAAAAGTTTCATAAGTTGTTTCAACTTGAATCCAAACATGAAACTTTTGGAGCGAAATTAAAACAAATGATGGAACTTTTGAACTGAAATTGATGTTTTTAAACTTTTTGAAGAAAAATGATTATTTTTCTTAATCTTAAGGAACAAAATTAAAATTAACTCAAAAAATAAAAGAGATATTAAGTGAAAAGAATTGAAAAATTAGTATGTTTATATATATTGTAATTGTTAAATAGAATAAATTGAAAATAAAATCATTTTGGGTATATAATCAGGTAAATGAGTATGTTTAATCAGGTCAGGTAAATGGGTATACGATACAATCTCATACCCATCTCATACCCGCAAAAAACTAACCTTGATCTCATACCTGATCCAATATCGCTTACCCTATTCCATATATACTTGTACCAAATGTCTCAGGTTTCAGGTATTTTCATCAGGTTCGGGTTTGATTGTCATCCCTATATTAATTATACTTTTTTTAACTAATATGTGCATATTTCATACCAATCATTTATTTTTCAAATTTCATGTTATTTGCATATATGTAAATCCTCAAACAAGCCATCTATATATTCACATATATGTAAATGCTTTAAATCATGTATTTGTATATGCATATTTATACAAAAATACACATCTTGAGTTGATTCTTTTTATAAGTGTTAATTGATTGTTTACATATACGTAAATCGTCTACCACCATGTCTTAACTTACTCATTTTAATGTAAATCGTTTAATTTCGAATCATGTACTCATAACACGTTACATATTTATTCTACATAAGCACGCCATTTTAGATAAATTAGTTCAATGCTTTATTTTTAAAAAAGATAAGATCTCATGTGCTAGTGACTTTATACAACAAAAGAATTGCAATTTTATATATTTCTAATAACTTGAATAATATCATTTAAATAATAAAAAAGTTAGTACTAAATATTACTTGATCAAAAACTCAAGGGCTTTTGTTTAGCGATTTGTTTTAGTGAACCGGAAGTTATCAAAGAATCTAGAAATTGAAGAATCGTACTCGAATTAATACAGATTAAAAAATTTGAATTTAAGGAATTAAATACTATAATAGAACTGGAAATTGTTGATGTGTTTGAGCAACAAATCAATCGTAAAAAAATCAAAATCCATAAGTGATATCGCAATCTACTACTAGTAGCGAGCACAATCATCGTAGCCATCCCTCATAGTAGTTGATCTATAGTCGGTTCGTCATCTACACACCGTCGTCCTACTATTGCCGTCTCATTGCCACAACATCATGCCACCACCCGTGTACTTGTTGCCAAATGCCATCGCGATTGCCGCACCCACAATGGTGGTGAAGATGATGACCATGGAGGTGGAAATAGTGGTGAAGATGATGACCATGGAGATGGAAATGACGGCGAATGAGAGTGGTGGTGTTATCATGTCATATCTCAAACCTAACAACCACGTTAATAACGGAATTTAAATTTTTGACTCTAAAAAATCAAATAGAACAAACAAATCAAGTAATATAATTGTTATGTCAATTCTGTTCTCCTTTTTACAAACTTTGAATTCTTATTATGATACAAACTTTAAAAAAATAGTAAAATATTATAAACGAGTATAGTTAATATTATAATATTTTTACCATATAATTTGTCTTGTAAAAGTAATTGAATTTAATTTTTTAATACTTTTTACATATGAAATAATCTTTTTCTAATTTTATTAAAAAGCTAAAATGAAATCAAAAAGTAAAATAACACAAAGGGTGGGATGTGTACCACAAACACATCATGAGCTGTTGTCATGTCATTGGAGGTGAGATGGGTATACAATACCATGCTGTAAAATATTTTATTTCACGTACTATAAACACCACATCCTTTGTTATCTTTGTATTTCTTCGACACCATGTCCTTAAAGATTAACTTTTGTGATACCGTTAAAGGATGGATGGTATTCCCATGCAACAACCTCTTTTTCAAGTCGCAGTGACCTAAACCTGTCGTCGTTCTTTCACTCCCTGTAACACATGACCCCTCATACCACAATATTGTCCACTTTACCGATGTGGAGTTCACTGATTTTCTTTTGGTTACCCATATGAAAAATTCCTAGAGGGGTCACCCATCCCTGGATTGCTGCCACCTAAGCACGTTTAACTTTGGAGTTCTCCACTCATCCACAGTTAAAACACCAAAACACATGATATTAGAGGTTAGACATTTTTTATGAACCAGGAATCTCTATTGTCTACGATCAATGTGGGATTTGCCTAGGGTGTTACAATCACCCCCTTGGACTCATCATCTCAAATGAGGTTTGCCCCACCATCCTATCAATGGATGTAGGATTTGCCTAAGATGTCCCTCTGAACACCCCCGGGGACTCAACATCCTTGATGAGGTTTGCCCCACCATCGGGAACGACACATGAGTGGCCCTGATACCATTTTGTAATACTCAACCCCTCATACCACCAATATTGTCCATTTTGCCGATGAGGAGTTCACGGATATGCTTTTGGTTGTCCGGGTGAAAACTTACCAGGGAGGTCACCCATCCATGGATTACTGCTACCCGAGCATGTTTAACTGTGTAGTTCTCCACTCATCCATAATCAATAAGCCCAAAACGCGTTAGTGATATTAGAGGCTATACATTACTTATGAACCGGGAATCTTTACTGTACACGTCTGATGTGAGAGTTGCCTAGGGTGTTACACTCCCTCCCGTAATTAACAACTTTTTTAATCTCTTATCCTAGTTCAAAAATATTACCATTCTCAAGTTTTTGTAGAGAAGTGAATGAATGTAAAAAAATCTATGGCAAAATATAAGGAAGTGAAAGAGAATATTTTTTTTAGTAATTCTTCTTCCTGACTTTCTTTGAAATCACAAGTAAAAGAAAATGGAAGAAAACTATTTAATAACCCTTCATTTTACCATTTAACCCTTTCAAACTAATATAATTAGATTATTAAAATAATACAATAATAAAATTATAACTTTTTTTTGTAGCTTAGGAACACACAACATTTTTCTTTCTTTTTTCTTCAAACTCTATAACACATAATAAAATTACGTTTTTTTCCCTCTTTCTTTTCGTTTCTACATTTCCTTTTGAAATCTAAAACCCACCAAGATGGGCTGGGCTTTCCATCAAAGAAACATGGGCTGATTTCATAGCAGCCCAATCCAAGAAGTTGCCCATTAAGAGTCACGATGACCCAATTGTATAAACTATAAAATTAGGGATTTGCAGAAGCTAACAACTGGATACACAAGCCTATCGAATCGAAAGCGAGCAACAACAATTGAAGAACAAGGTTAGTAATTTGAATTATGCGCAAATTTACTATACTTTTGTGTTATTATAGACTTAAATTCACTCTCTACACTGTTTTTTACACCCACAAAAACGTAAACGGTTGGTGATTTTTAGGGTTTGTGGTTATAGTAAATGATCAAGTGTGTGCTTGCTTCTAATGTGCTGTGGTAGGTTGTTAGGATATTATCCGTTGGATTTATGTGATATTTGCGTTTGTTGATTCTTATGGTTATGTTAATTGTGAGGGTGTTTGTGTTTATGGGTAATTCGTCTTTTGTTGGACTTTCTTAGGTTTTGATGAGATATGGAGGTTGATGTCGTAATTTGGTTTCTTAGGGTGTACAAAAGTGTCGGCTTTTGGTGTAAGTGGGTGTCAATTGTGGAAGCTGATGTTTTTCTTGAAGTCTTTAAGGTTTTAGTTGTGTGGATAGGGATTACTTTTGTAAGAGGGTTAATAGGCATTAAATTTTGGGGTTCTATTGTAGGTTTAAAGAAACCTTCTCTTTTATATTTGAATACGATAAACCACATTCTTGTTAGTTTTACAATGTAAACCAGTACATATAGAGGACATTAGTACATTACAAAAGATTTGTCGTACGCATGTAAGGATCTAAAGTTTGTGTAACGGGTTGTAAAGAGAGCCTAGTATGGGTGTAAAGATCTAAGACCATCTCCAATAGATGGTTTTCATATCCCAAAAACAATCATATGAACATTTATCAAGTTTTTTGCCATTGGAGGGGTATGTTTTTGAGACACAAGTTCTTCCCTATGAACTATCAAAATGAGTTGGTGTGGGACCTTATGTGTACTATGTACATAGATTATTAGAAAGAGAAAAAATGAGTGGTTAAAAATAAAAAGATGGTGGTGATGTGGCAATGTTTAAAGTTTTGTTATTGTCAGGATTTTTCAAGGTTCTAAAGATTGGATTTTATTTTGATATATTAGCTGACTAGTCACGTTTTTTGTCGTTTTTGATGCATTTTATGGTGATGTAAGTTTTTTGTGATGGGTTGTAAGAGAGCTTTTGAGCATCACCAATGATAAAATCAAAAAACACCTAAAAACATGCCTAGTCAACAGCCATATCAGAAAACCACTCATTCTTCAAAAACCCAAAAAACCTCTCCAATGGTAAAACTTAAAACCACCTAAAAACATTGCCACATCATTATCACCTTCTACATTTTTTAATATCAATCTTATATATTAATATAAAATATAAATAAAATATTTATCTATCTTTTGTTGGATGATAATATTAAAACTTTAAAATTTTAAAATATAAAAGTTAAATATTTTTAGAGGAAAATTTTAAAAATTAAAATTTGAAATTTAAACTTTAAATTTAATAAATAATAATTTATTTATTGTAAAAAATTAAAAATTAAATTTTTAAAAATTAAATTACTGTTCAGGCACATGAGCACTGTTTAGACGCATCTGTTCAGGCACATGAGCACTGTTCCGACGCACTGTTCCGGCACACTGTTCCGGCGCACTGTTCCGGCGCACTGTTCAGGCACTTGGGCACTGTTCAGACGCATGAAGTTGACTTGAAACGCCCAACACTTAAATTGATATTGAAAGTTAAATATCTTATTAATGTAAATAACTAATATATTATTATTATTATTTTAATATTAAAACCCAACCCTGACCCACATATGAAAATATCAGATGTTTTTTGGTGTTCATTTCTATGAACTTCTACCTTAAAAAACAAACCCCCCAATAGTTCTTGGTTTAAAAAACGGATGATGTGGCGTTTTTAAGGGCTAAAAACGCCCTATGGAGATGCTCTAATATCATAGGTGGTTTACTACTGAAATGATCCAGTCTTAGACCTTAGTTTCATATGATCCTACTTTTCCTTTCAATAGGCCAAAAAGGAGAACCAAGCTTTGTTTTAAAAACATAGTTAGTGATTAAGTACATAATGAATAGAAACCTAAATTGCCTAGGATTTAGGAAGTTTGCCTAAACTTAGTGTTGAATGGACAATGGCCATTTGAGAAGGGTTTATGGATATATAATGCTAGTGAAACATGTTATCACATTTCCTATTTTAAGTATCTTTAGCAAGTGCACTATTTGATTGAACCAAATGAAAAGTTAATATCACGTAATAGGTCACAAAAGAATTAACAATTTTTTTGATTCCTTCCCTCGAACTCAGAATTAGGAATCATCACACTGTAACTTTTATCAGATAATGATAAAGTTGTTATGTATTATCTTGAGGCAGTATTTGTAAAAATGACAATGGGTTGCAATGTTACATGTACGCGATTTTATATCTGCCCCACTAAATTTCTTAATAGTTAATTTATTATATACCCAACCAGACTTTAAATTATCAAACATATTCGTTTTCGATAATAAAATATCAAATTTACCCATTATAATTTACTTCACCAAAAACAATTTATAATATGACTTTTTACTGCAATTTTTACCGTGTGCTTTTCTATTGTGATTTTTTCAGCAACAATCTTTGATCTTTACTATGTATCAAGTCAAATATTTCATTGTTCATGGGGTGGAGAGAATAGTTTTTGATATTTTAGAAAAAAAAATAGTGTTCCAGACAGAACACATTAAATAAAGAAAGCATGAGGTTATCATGGAAGAAATAAGTTAAGCCTAAAATGTGGTTAACCCTTTTATTGAGTAATACACAGAACCCATCGAATTGCTAAAATTGTCAACACCCTTCAGTACAATTCTGACTTGCAAATTACTTCTTTAGCAAACTAGATAAATTCTCAACTCAACAGTTCTATCAAGTAATGTGTGAGATCATATATTTACAAATGAAATATTGCATGTTTAACAATATATAATGTACATCTTTGCTTAGCACATGAACCTGAGTAACATGTTTAACTTCCCTTTCGAAAGCATCATAGGAACTCCATCAAAGGCTTATGAAGCTGTAATACTCTGAGCTGATGTTAAGGGCCCATGAGACTTGCTATTCGCATCTCCATTTTGTTCATCAGATGTTTTCTTCTCATTGTTGGTGCTTAATTGAAAAGTATATAATAATAACGTCGCATTAAGAGCGAATATGAAAACAAAGAAACCTGAAGAAAATCTATATAAAAATGCATATGCCAATAAACTTTCTGTCTGGACTTTGGTAATAAATACTTGAGCGAATCGAAGCAGGTGAACACGAATTGTACTTCCATCACGAGCTTGTTCTACAATTGCGTCCATGGGTTTGCCTTTGTTTGCCGCTAAGAGGCTCATTGCATCTAGATTGCTGGGATGATACTACAAGTGCAGGACAGTTTCTAGTAGTAGACTCAACTGTACACGGTGAACATTGTATAGATTTCAAAATGATATCATTAAGATTTATCAGTTATTAAGAATCGAAGTTACCTAGCATACTTGAGTATGGGTGATTGAATCATGATCTCCATTCTCCCATTTTGGTGTTAAGGAGTGATTTCATTAATATACACATTTTCATCCATCTTAGATTAAGCTTTATAATAATTAAAAAAAACACGGTTATATGAAGGTAAAGTGGTTCTATGATACAATCAGGCCAAACAACATATGTACGTAAGTCCACACCACAGTGCAACAAAAAAACTAGTAACAGTATAAAAGATCACAGAATCATGATTTAATCAAATGAATCGCAGGCAACAATTATAGAAAAAAACAAATAAATTTGCATATAAACAGAGAGTCAAACATATTCAGATGAGATGGCAATTAGTAAACCTTAAAAACGATGCTAGTTGCTTAGTTGCCTGAACTGCAATGAACAAAGTGAACAAACCTGGGATTGACACAGAATTTGAACCTCCAGAGCTGAAGCCAGAGGATGGCTGATCATTTTTTAGTTTTTACTGAGAAGAGGTTGGTATTTTAAAGATATAAAAAAGCGTATATTCCAGAAGGGTAAAATTTTCATAAAGTTAAATATTATTAAAAAAGGCATGTTTGATATTTTGAATTTTTGTTGGGTATATATGAATTATGATTTCAAGGAGGTTAAGAGGGGGATGTATGAAAATCTTTCATTCTGAACTGCAAACTAGTTATAAAAATAAATCGTGTTGAGAGTGCTTGACGATTTCATTAGGCCAACAATTGTGGTCTTCATGTTGAAATAAGCTATTAAAATTATAGTCTAAAGAGGTTTATGTGCTTGGTTGTGAGATTCAAATTATTCAAGTTAGAGCAATTGTTCATATCTTTATTTGTTATTTGAACCTTATTTTTTGTCAAGCATTCACATCCTTCCATAGTATGTATGCTCTTCTTCCTTTGTTTCACTTTACATATTGATTACATTTACTAAATCTGTGCAGGTCCTTTGTGGTGGAGTTGAACAATATACATCTGATTTATATAGAACTGCACTAAATACCTTAGCACTAGTGACATTTTGTGATGAAAAACAATCTGAAGAAGCTAACTACAAAAAAAACTCAAAACCTTTTGAAACTCTGACCAAGAAAGGGATTAAAATCAAGGATTAATCCAACTTAATGATTGACAGACATATTGTGAACATCGGTATGTCCTTCGGTTATTATTCTTAAAACATTTTTTCTAAAAAGATGAACACAATTAGCTGTTTGACCTTTTATTCACTCATGCATGTTTAGATTAAATGATCCATATGGGTAGTTATGTTTAATATCAAGTGTTACTGTCACACCCCGGCTTTCGGTGCGCGACGTAGGTTGAATTTACACAGTTTATACTTAAAAACATAATCTTTATTTCTACAGTCGAAATCTATCTATACGTCTTACAACTTTAGAATGGAAATATTCCATAACTTAACTTAAATTAAGAGAATCAGAGTTCAACTATAATGATATTAACCATGTCGATTTCTACCTTTGTTAGATATTTTGTTGATGCTTTCTATTATGCTGCCTTCTTTCCCTCTCTACTATAGGCCATACACTTTCTTGAGGTACATGCTAAATGAGTCAACTTACGCTGGTGAGTTCTAAGTATAACATTTCAAACAACATCCATTCACAAACATGCCAATACAAATAATAGTGTAAAGTACAGTGGACGGGTCACAACATTGCAACATTTAAATATGTTCTTTAGACTCTGGCACACAATATGGGTCTGTTCATTTCCGCCCAAAAGCTCCTTAAGCAATTAAGCTACCTTGCTGCCTTACCTATAAACACATAAAAATAACTTTTTACTCATAACAGGATCCCTGCTGTCGCAACCAGTGAGCATCGCAAACCACGTATGTATACATAACCCGAAACACCATTTTTGACTCGTAAGTATGTGTTTCACTTTAGTTTTATCAGTTTCTCCAAAAGTAAATTTCTATGATTTTAACTTGTTTTTACATCACAGTCTCAATGATTTCCAAATATAGTCACTCATGATTTTGTTTTGTTTGAATTTGGAATAGTCTTATGATCATAAGCTGCTATATTGTTAATGTCAACCATATACCACCCCAGGTATACGCCTGTATTCGTTTACGGCTGTATACCTTATCCTTTCTGGCCTTATGCAGCCATTTAAAAATTTTTATTGACATTATTTTATTTGAATTACTTGTAGAAATCTGATTACAAAATAAATTGCCTCTCAAAAAGAGACGCTTATATGTTATTTTTGGAAGATTTACACCATTAAGACACTTGCATATGAAGAACTAATGAACTGACATCACACAATCAACAATAGAGATAGTGTTATGGACATTATGCATGTGATAAGTAACCATATATACTATAATCAATAACCTTGAGAAGGTAACATTTGTCTTAGCGTATCCACTAACTTCCATGAAAGTTATCATGGTCTGGTTGATCTAAATAAGTCACAGAGCAGAACCGGTCTAATTAATGAGATAGTTTGCTCAAATAATCAGTCTAAAATGCTTCAGATAACATACATCATGCAGTATAAATTTGCCTACTTTAACATTGTATTGCTTTTTGCTTATAGTATATCTAGATTCTGGAGGCAGAGTGAGGGATATACAAACTAGTAGTATACTACTATCCGGTACATCAAAAGGATTTTTACATATAATCATATGTAACTACGTATTCTCTAATTTTCTCGTCTTAGTCGTTGCATTCTTTACATCTGGATCACTAAGAGATGGTTTTGTGTACAATATGGGTTATTTTGTACTCAATAAGTAACATTACCATACTAAATTTAAATTTTATATATAAAACTAGTATACTCAACAAAAATCTGGCATTTTTATAGAAACTATCATTCTGACAGTTGAATTTTTAGTACAAAATTACCCACATGGGACGCAAAATCATCTCTTAGTGACTCAGTGGGACAAAATTTACAATGACTAAACAGGACAAATGAAAAGTATGCTGGTAGTAAAGGAACCCGTGGCTTCTCTTTTTTAAATTCCGTACACCAATCTGGTAGTGTAACAAGCACAAACAAAGTTCACATTCAGGTCAAAGAAAGATCTTAACTGCAGACACCATAATATCTGATCAAGGTTGAAGCTGAAAAAAGAGAAGACTTGGACCTTTCTACATACCAGAAAGATAATATCAACCTCATAAACTAAATATTATGCAAAAATTTGATTGCAAGTTGCGATCAACTAGCTAAAATAATAACTGAATTTAATCTGATTCATGAACTCGAGCAACAATACACAGGAACAGACCATAATCATGCTAGTGACAGTTTAGCATTTGATCAGCGGATATAAGGCCACCCATTAACAACCAACTCAAGATCAGCAGGTTCATGAGCAAAATTGCAAGTTTCAGTCATCCATGTTGCATGCTCAGTTAGATACTATGATAGAACAGCAATCACATGAGTCCACCTTATCAACAATGACCCATATACAGCAAAATTTAAAATATTGTCAACAAGTTGCAAATGCCAAAGAAAATAATGGAAGGTGAATGCATATATCAAGTTGTCAAATGCCAAAGAAAGTAATGGAAGGGAAATGCATAACCTTAATTTAGTTATTTTGGATGTTCCCTCTAAAAAAATAGTGAGAGATGAAAACTAAAAGTAAGAAGAATGTTGAAGATGGTATTGTTTTTATGGAAGAGGAGGGAGACGCTCATCTGTGTACTTGAAAGTTTTAATTGTTCTATCTGCGTATGTGAATTCAAGCTTGAGCTCCACCACTTAGGAAAAATCTAACTTCAAGATCTTCAAATGTTCCTTACAAATTGTAACTTAAAAGAATGAGATTCATTATTGATACGTAAAACTTGATTGCCATACATTATCTGTAACATAAAGGCCCTTTACTTTTGCTTAGCATAAAGTTAGCTTAGATAATCGTTACAAGTTGAGCATCTATGAACTCTACTAAGAAAGACCTCAATCCTATATGTACTGCTGCATGTTAGTTTTGCTGGTTTCATCAAGTTTGTTTTTTTTCCTTTCAGTTATCCAATCAATTTACAAATCAACTTGATTAGATCCATCATTGGGGTTAATGTTGAAAGATAACTGGGGAGATAAACATGGTATTAACTTACCTGCTCACCCATCTTGTTCAAACAATATGATAATTCAACCTATTCAAGGATTATCTGATAATGATCATCTTACTGGATCAACAAGCAAGATAGATGTAGCAACTTTAAATTCTTCAGGGTCAAACTTGCAAGTTGGTAGATTTGATTCTCTTATTAATCAAACAACATCTATAGAACCAGCTACTTTCAAGCATCAGTTTGACAATCAGCCCCGTCAGCAGAATTGTTCTTCAGAAACTCATATAGGACAATCTTTAGTTGATTCTAATATGCAAGAGCTGATAAAGTTTCTCTCTACCAATTATGGGCCAATGAAAGCACCACTTGAAGCGGGAACTCCAGAATATCTGAAACTTGTTGAGATCTTAAAACAGAGTTCTGTTAATGGCAGAGAGTCTTCTGTGGAAGAATTGCCAGGTGGTGTAACAGAGAGTGGTTCTTATTCAAAAGATGGAGCAACAAATAATATTCAATATGTAAAATCAGCCTCTTTGGCAAAAGATAAATCTTCTACTTGTAGAAATAATCAAGAGAAAGTGAGTTTTTCTGAGAAGGCTGCTGAGCAACTGTGGGAGGGAACTCTTCAACTAAGTTCTTCTGTCACTTTATCAGCCGTTGCTTTCTTTAAAAGGTCTTTTACACTCTCTTTTAGCTTATCAAAGAATCTTCTAACAGTTTTAACTAAAACCAAGAGTCATCCTTCAATAAATTGTAACTGCAAATATTATTTTAAGTTAAATTGTATTGGAGATTTCTCCTACTTTTTGTTTGCACCTGAGATGCTTCATGGAAGATGTGTGGATGTATGCGTCATGATTCGTGCACCAAACTTCATGCAAGATTAAATCACATTGTTTCTATTTTGTTTATAATGGCCTGGTTGCTACATTACATAGGTTCGATCAGCATACTGAACTTCTACAATCAATTTTATTACATTTTTTGCATGTGATATCAATGTCTTAAATAGCTAAATGCTTCACCTAAATGGGAGTAACATAATAGATGATAAAAAAATTCATCTTATGCATTATTGTTTCTTTGTAGTGGTGAGAAATTGGTTGGTAACAACTGGCCTGATTTCATAGAAGTTAAGGAAAAGTAAGATTAGAGGCATTTGAAAAATACGTTCAAGATCTTCCTCGCTCGCGTAATCGCGGATTAATGGTATGATGCTTTCATTTTTACTACATTAGTGAAGATACTTATATTTTGAAAATTATGTGATTTCTTTATAATCCTGTACTATACAAAGATAAATACTGCTGGGGCCAACAATTAAAATAGCAAACACCTCGCTGTTAAATATCAATCATACTTTATAGAGATTTACTTTGCTAAAGCCAAATCAACATGTGCTTGTCTCTTACTTTTAGTTTTGGGCGTATGGTATCATCTTTAATTTCATGATTATTTATTTATTAAAAAACTAATAATAGATCTTTTTACCTTGAGATTTTTGCATCACTAATCGAAGGTATAAGTTGATTTGTGATAGTAAATTCATATAGATTTACTTCATTATCATACATTCATACTTGTTATCCAATTTTCCATATCCGGGCATATGTTTTGAAGGTAAGAATTGTATTAGTAACATGGATTAGGTTGTTTGCTGTTAAAATAGTGGGATGTCAGTCGAATAAACGAATGGCAATCAGAGATGGAATCCCACAACTTTATAATAAGTGTTAGCAATGGTATTCCATACTTCACTAGTAGTTTAGGAACCCATGTAATAAGGATTCAGATTCAATCTTTGGTGAGAGATGGAAAAGGACATGACTTTGTTACATCCCTTTCAATTGTCTTCAACAAATCAGCTTTTTTAACTCTAACAATATTGCAATAAAATCAATATCTAATGACATGAGAAGAGAATACCATTTGTGTTATTCTTAATAAACTGGGAATATGATAAGACTCGAAAATCAGTAGTGGAATTACTAAAACAAGCAACAAAATAGTCCTGTTCGAGATGGACAAAATCTCCAGAAAACCAAACACAAACAATTACAATTTCTTTAACACACCCACTAGACAATCAAACAACTATAAATAAGGTAACATGCTATTAACTACCCCACTACCCCACTTAAACTACTCTTTTGACTAAACTAGAACAGGGTCCGATGACCCACTGGATCTGCTCCAACACAACCGGGTTCTGCCTGCGGGTTTGTATCAGAATACTTTGTCTAAAATTATTCCACAAATATAACAAAGGAAAATATGAAGCTCTAAAACAGCATCCAATAACTCAGAATAAAAATCTCATATGCTCTGCAATAATTATCCAGTAGTGTGTAGCTGCTAGAGAATATGCAGAAATATCGTATTCATGTCCATAAAAAACTGTAAAGCATAGAGCTAGATAACAGAAATAAAATACTGCAAGAAGATTGATAGAAACAGGAACTAGTCAGGCTTAATTTCTTACTAAACAAACGAAGAGATTACAGATAGTGTACCCAATTTGAGAAGTGTGTGAGATTGTGATCTCTAAAGTTCAACAAAGAACATAAACAAACATTCAGAAATTTTAAACCGAAAACATAAAAGGACTGAAAGTAAATTAATGCTACTAAACTAGAGGAACTGCCACCTCTTTTTAACTGCTCCACTTCCCCACTCAACCATTAAAAGAATTCCACTCTTGACTAAGGTTGAATGGGTCAACCTGGACCCGAATTGGATTTGATAACCCACTGGAGTGCACTTAGGCTGCTTAGGTTGACCCGTAGAACTGTATCAAAGTTTCATTATATTCGTTATGTTGACAGGATGTATAATGCTCCCTTCATTACATGGTTGTCAATAGCGAATGTAGTGGGTGCTTTAGCGCGCTACGTCGTGTATAAGGGTAGTGGCGCTTCAAGCCTTGTTGTCAATAGCGACCATAGCGGTCGCGATCGCGCGCTATGTCGCATCTAGGTCAAGGGCCGCTATATGGTATATAGCGGTATATAGAGGATCTGCAGCATTTTTTTTATTTTTTCTTGTTCTTGATTACTATAAAATTGACAAATAGAATATTTTAGCTAAGTTGTTGGTGTTTGCTTATATATTCTACTACTTTATAGCTAGACATGCTTATTTATTGAATGTAAAACATTTCTTAAAGCTTCTACTACCTTATCGCGAAACACGAAATAGTGGGCGCTATTTATCGCTATTCGCTACATAGCATATAGGTGGCTTGTCGCTATTTACCGCTATTTGCTATTGACGACTATGGCTTCAAGGTGGTTAGTGGTGTAATAGAGATAGGTAGTGATTTTTTTTAATTATAAATTAAGACACTAAATTGTGTAAATATGAGATTTAGATGATTAAATAGAATGTTTTAGTTATATTGGTGGTGTTTGTTCAAATTTTATACTTATTCGCTAAACACGAAATAGCGGACGCTATTTACCGCTATTCGCTATTGACAACTATGCTTCATTAAAATTAGATGAAACTAATTGTACCTATGGTTTATCAAAATTACGGATCTCGTCTCTAACTCTATTAATTTTTTGCTTTCACTTATGGTCCTGGTGTGTTAAACTTAGCAACTGATTTGTTAAGTGTTAACATATATTTTACCCTTTTTTAATTCACAATTTTAGTCCTTGAAGTTGACGATTAATTTTTAACTTTTTCCTTAATCAATTTTTTTATTGAACTTTGTTATTTTTTTTAAATATTTATTACCTTTTTTTAGGCAAAATGGATTTTATTAATCCAAACTAATAATAATCCATACCATTGATTTGGCCGGTAATAATCCCAACTTTCATTTTTATTACCAACAACAGTCACAGTAGTATAATTATCATATATTCACACTCGATATTTAGGCTCGATTTAGCTTGTATGTTTTCTCATTTTGTTCTTATTCATTGTTGTGAACGAAATCTAGTCGAAATCAAACGTAAATTTTTAATAATTATGTTACTGGTATTATTGTTGGTAATAAAAATGAAAGTTGGGATTGTTACCGGCCAAATCAATAGTATTGATTATTATCGGCCAATGTCTAATAGTTTGGATTATTAAAATCCAATTTGGCATTTTTTTATCATTACTTGTTACATTTTATCCTTCATAGTATATATTTTTTGTTGAATTTGTTCTTAAATTCATATTTATATTATTTGATAATTCTTTTTGCCAATTCTTCTTTAATAGTTTCTTTCATTCTGGGTGTTCTTCATGGACATTCTGTTAGGAAATACACACACAAACAATTAAATTGCAGAAATTTAAAGAACACAAGATTTAATATGGTTTGGTCTATTTGTTCACGGCTGCAACTAGGGTTATCTTTTTTCAAGGTGCTTAAGAGAATTACAATGGCATATCATCTATATATAACAGTTAGATTAGAATAAACAATTGTTGTGAAAGAAACCATAATTAAAGAAACTGCAACAGGGTTGATCCTGTTATTTACTAGGGCCCATCTAGAGCCGGCTGCCCTGCTTGATCCGAAGACACTACAATCCCAACACATTCAGTCAAGAACATGATATACCAAAGGGCTTGTAGCCCAATGTTGTCATTCATGAGGTTGAGGGTTCGAGTCCTATCGCGGTGGACACGGTAGATTTAGGAGTAGGAATAGATGGGTCTGTGTGTAGAAGGGTCTTTTCAAAACTTTACAACTAGACTATGATGTATAACGGATGAGGACGATAAGCGAAAGCCTAGTTGCACTAATTATGACATCATAGTTCAGCTCCCAATGGTCACTAAGTGATTGACACTTAAGAAACTGAAGCCTAAATGCCTAATGAAACTAATTATGATATCATATACCTCATGAAGTGCACAAGTTTGAAACCTGCTTTTAGAGTAAACTTCTTATAAATGACTATCGTGAAATTTGGGACCTTGGCTTAATAGGTGTGTCTGTGATGCGTGAGGTGATAGGCCATGTGGCTGCGCCCCATATTGATGTATGTTTTGATTAAACAACTGTTTATGTACCCTTAACTAAGAAAGCATAAATCACCAGTTTGAACTAGTGATTGCTTGCCAATAGATGACAGGTGTGCAAAAGATTGCATCAAATTTGTATGTTAGATCTAGATAGTTTGGTTCAAATTGCGAAGCTACCTGGTTTGCACATTTTGCAAACCAGCGATTATTCATGCTAATTATATGAAATCCTTGTCATTGTCCAACAAGAAGAAATTTGATTTATCAACAAATACAAGGAATACGATGTCAACAATGGACCCCCTCAACATCAATTAAAAAAATCTAAGCATTTGAGAAGGCCCCTGGCTTAAATCCTGTGGGAGCTGTTGGTTCTTTTGAAGACCTATAATTCATATTAATCAACTATTTATGGGAGTACAACAAGGACAATTACAAAGAAAACCAAATTGAATCATAGCTATACCATCGGCGTAACACATCCTAACTAATACATTCTATCTTCTGAATTATAAAATCCATTTTCATTCCTTTGAGAATTGTAATAAATGGATAAAAAAAATGTGTGGTATCAAGAAGCTCCCACTAAATGCATCATGGATGTCATAGCAGTTGTTGGATGTGAAAAAATCATGATACTTGTGTAAAACTCGGATAAGCAAATTGCAAAGAGGTTGATTCTTAAACCTACTAACATTAGGGCTGTAAATGAATCAAAAGAACACATAAATGGTCAAAATTTTCTGTTCATTCATGTCTGTAAGCATGCCTGAAGCTTAAATAGCTTTTTAGGTATCTTTTCTATTAGACCCACTTGATCCGTTTTCTTTTTTAATTATTTTTTATTTGATCCGTGTCATTTGTTTGATATCAATACTACTTCTAACTGAAGGCAAGAGAAGTACCTAGGACTGAGAGTTCGTAAACAGAATGTAACACTAACTGTTTTAACACTTAATTGCAGGTAATTTCAATATGCTGGAACGAGGGATCATCTAACATTGGTCTCAATGGTATGAAAGAGGTAATAGATTTACTTTAATGAACACATACTGTGGTCGAATCGCATAAACACTTATGGCTCAGGTCGTTATATATTGTTTCTTTTGATCTTTTCAGGTAGCCAAAGGATACAAGAAAAGTTCTAGGGTTGGATTTGCACACCTTTTGTCGGGTACAGATCTTTACATATGTCCTCGTAGCGATCCCATAATAACAATTTTGGCAAAATATGGTTTCTTCAAAGGTATGTCAGTCCTTGATGACAAGCCCGATTCAATGATTGGTTGTGTTGTATGGCGTAAAAACCGACCTTCAAATCCTGTTGGGAATACAACAGATGGTAAAAATAGCCCAAATTCAACCCAACCTCAGAATTCACCACCTGGGTTTTCTTTAAAACAAGGCGCCGAAAAGAAAGTATCCCCTGAAAAGGCAGAATCTAGTAAGCGTGACGAGCCTTTGACTTCACCGTTGAACGCAACATGTGCTGAGGTAGACCATAATAGGGGTAGTAATTCATCAAGTGTTGAGGTAGACCCTTGTAATTTGGTGTCAAAGAAGAGACCTTTTGAAGATGATGATCTTCCTGAGTTTGACTTTGGTGTTTCATGTGGAAAGTCAACTTTAGCAAGTCAACCTTTGAATTCTCCTAAAAAGTTGGAGCCTTCCCCATTGACCCAGCTTCCTTCAGTTGTGAATGCTACAGAAAGGAACAACAATAACAACGGTTCATTAACGCAGTCGGTTAAAAAGACCAAACTGTTTGATGACGATGATATGCCCGAATGGCGCCCGCCTGAGCTTCACAACCAACCACCACCGCAAATTACAACGTCAAATTTCCAGAATTTACCTTTGCACCTCCCCGTCCGCCTCCACTTCCTCCTACTCCACCACCACCACAAGCTGACATCCGTCCACCATTCTGTTAACAACCATTCCAACCTCCAATTAGCTCTCAGCCACCAGCTTTTGTAAGACCACCACCAACACAACCACTACCCCCGCCGCCACCATCACAACCACCACCACCACCGCCACCACCATCACAGCCACTACCTCGGCCACCACCTTCACAGCCCCTACCGCCACTGCCACCACCATCACAGCCACCTTCAGGCGCTTCAGGCAGGTTCAATTCTAATCAAGTTTTGTGGCACCAGCAGCCATTCCTGCCTAATGGAAGACATCCACAACTTTGAAATGTAGAGGATCATGTCAAAGTTTGTATATAAGTCTGTTTTCTTTTTTCTGTTCTGTTTCAGGAAAACATAAATTTTAAGATGTTTTGCATCAATTCATGTTGTGGTTTTATGTCCATCGGTGTTTTCCCAAAAGAATGTTGGTGGAAAAAAACATTTACCGAACTGGATGACTTAAAAGATATTTATCAAAATAGGCGTTTTTTAGTTTTTTTAGCTTTCTTAAACTAATCTGATATGATCTGTTTTTTTTTTTTTTTTGACTTTTTTTATTCAGTTCCTTACTCTGGGTACCCCTTGACAAGATATAGCCGAGGGCTCTTGTATTGAAGCGATTCTAGGAAATGGGAAAGTTAAATAAGCATAAAAAAAGATAAACAAACATTACAACTTGATGGTCTCATAAATACAAACAAAAACAAATGTCATATAAAGCCAATCAACTAACAGTATAAATATCAAGTACAAATCAAAAGAAAAAAAAGGGTCAAAACAATTCGACCCACTTATACATCCATCTTTAGTTTCATTTCTAATTCCATCTTCCAACACATCATCATTGTTTACCACAACTTGAGAGATTTTTTTAAAATCCCAATTTTGAAACATGTCTAGTATTCCTTAACTTGGTTCATTCCGATGAAAATGTGTGTGACGGATGTTATAATTTGATGACAACAAAAAAATTAAATTATATAGTTGATCAAAGAGAGTGACAGAACTAAACTTGACAAATGATATGTAATGTATATTAAAATTGTATATTTGTATTAATGATGTGATTAACATGATTAGAATTGTTGATGATGTCATTGAAAGAACAAACAAGAATTATTGTTGTGATTGTTGAACAAGAAGAATCGAACGTAAACCATCAAGCAAAATTGTTGATGGTGACAAGAATTGAAGAACGAAAAAAAACGTTCATGACAAACTTGACCTGACTGGAATCGTTAAAAGACAAACAATAATTGATAGAGGCGAGAGAAAGAGTTTAGGGCATCAGTTTGTATTCTTTTTACAAAATTAAGATATACTCGGTCTAACCGTTTTAACAAAGATATTCTAAATCACCCAATTTAAAAGATATTTTTTCACCTACATTCATTTGAGGAAAAAAAATCATCAACCCATGTTTATATATATTTATTTCTAGCTTGGTATTTATTGTTTCTCATATTTGTCATGTACCTGTTGCTTGCTCCCCTTTACAAAAAAAAAGGTTAATCAAACCCTCTTTACAAAAGTTCACATTGATCACATCGACTACAAAAAGTTCAACCGAACACAACACATTAACCAACCAAACAATTAGATAAACCTGAGTGACGGAGAGACATTTACAATGTGAATTTACAGACACTCTACCCTGACTTTTGTACCATATTCAAATCCACATAAAAATATGAAACAACAGAAAAAGAAAAGAAACAATTAGTATAACATTCCACCTCTCATACCAACTAACTTATAATGTTCGTTTTGATAACAAGAAGCTTGTGGCTTTAGTGGAGATTCACAGAAGGTCACCAACACACTTACAGAGTTCTCCTAAACCATAGTCAGTGTGCATCGGTGGAAGCAACTCCAGGACGAATGACCTACTAGATAATCTCCACTCAAGAAACAAAGAAAAACAATTTTGAGAGCTTCTCATGACAAAAACAAACAATACTTGTTGGTACGAGGAGACTAATGTTACAATCTGAAAAGGATAAAAACAAAAAGAAAAAAAGGTAAACTTTAATGATTAGTGTACTACATATCAACGTCATCAACAGCATGCCAATCACTTGATGATTCTTCACTTTCTGACCGTCTTCCACGATATGCTGAACGCTTTGCTTTTGAAGTTCCCCCAATACGAACCCAATCACTGTTTTCGCTTGCTGAAGAAACTCTACTACTTTGTGTTTGCTTAAACTCCTCATCTTCCACCTCGCTGAAACATACATCATCCTCGCGGTTCTTGTTTTTTGTCACAGTTGCATTATCACTCACCCCTGATGATTCGGCTTTGGTTCTATTTACCATACTACCCTTTTCATTGGGAGTATCCTCTGAAAACCCAGTGGCTGTGGGTGTATTCTTCTTATTTCTCAGTTTCTGCAGAGCTGCCTCATGCATTTGAAGAATCTGTAGTAGAAGAACAAACATGGTAAAGTAATATTAGGATCCGCTTATGTTGTTTGAAGTTGTAACTGTGATAATCGCTTATGTTTACTTTTTGGGTAACTGTGAAAACACATTACTGGAAATCTCATAGGATTCCACCTGCTAACCAATGTGATCAGGTAAAACGCAACTTATGTTGACCAGATGGCCTTCAAGGGGGTAAAAGACTAAAAAAACAAGTGAAAAATGAATTCAAACATGAAACCTCCAGTAACCCAATCGCTTACCACTTATATTGGTTGGTTTGAGAACATGACTATCTAAAACTGATTATATTATCCAAACATTTAAAACTGATTATTGCGCCTTCAAGCATGCAAAGGTTAAATCTTAATAGAATCTAGACATGATTTGAAGATATAATCTTACCTCTGGGGATGATAGAAGCTGACAATCATCCTCATTTAACCGTGGGACCAACAGGATGAAATAGATCATCCAGAACTGCTGTTCACTCACGAAATTGCGAATCCTATGCCTCAAAGTAGCAAGATTTGGAACCAATTCTTGAATGACAAAGGCGTGATCTTTCTGAACGTGTGACATATTAAAATCTGCACTAAGATACCCCAAATTTAGTTTATGTTTATGATCTATTTCTAATAGCTAAGTTGAAAATTATCCCATAAAACGGGCAAACAAGTTCAACATAAACAAGTCAATCTACACAAGCACCGTAATCAATCTAATGGGACTGGTTTTGATCACAGATCAGTTCAAGATTCATCACTTAACATAGATTTCATAGACATATACCAGATTGCAGGCTCATGAGTCAACTAACAGTGAATTCAATCTAACACAGGACTACTTCGATCATTAATCAGATCAAAATCTATCACTTAAAATAAACTACATCATATCAAATCACAAGCTCATGAGTCACATGAGTCAATTAACAGTGACTGATCATATACAGTCAGTAAAGACAATATCATAAACTTTCTGCAATTCTTAATCAAACAGTCATAAAGATCACATACAATAACAAACTAACTCCTAGAAACACACTGTTGATGCTAACTCATTAGGGTTTTGTAACGAGAGTCAAAATCGACAAAAAAAATCACACCTTTGTTCTGTAAAGATAAAGGGAAATCAATCCAACACTCAGGGCGAATCGAAATCTCTCGAACAAAATCAACAACATCATCAGTAACCCCCACAACATCAATCTCCTCACGATCACCCCCTTTATCAAATCGGAGCAAATTCGAAGCAAAATTAGAGATTCCAGTGACCGCTTTCTTGGGTGACAGCAGAGATAAACCCGTCTTCAAGCTATCCCCAATTTCAGCAAGATCGTTCTTTAAACCCTCGTAAGACGACGGCGAAACATCGCCGGAAACTTCAGATTGCACCGGCACCGGCGGAGTAGAAGAAGGATAAGGGTGTTGTGGTGGTGGAGCAAGAAACGAAGCGAAGTTGTGAAGTTGACGTCCGATGGTGTGTGTGATGACGGAGAAATCTGGTTTAACGGCGGCGGCGGTGGTGATGGTGGTGGCGGTGTTGGTGGCGTTTGGGGGGTTTTTAGCGTCGGAGATGACAGAATTGGGAGGAGAAAAGGGCGGATTTGACATGGGTTAGGGTTAGGGTTTGTGGGTTTTGGGGTTCTTGAGATATAGAGGAGAAAGAATGCATTAATGGAGGTTTTTGGGGATGATGACGAAGACGATGATGGAAGCTTTATCTGCGTGCCGTATGCTTTGCGATTGTACGTAAAAGATTCATCTTTACACTATATTAAAATGTTATCATTTTTTTTGTTTTTAACTAAATATTTTTAATTTTTATATTTATTAATATAATTACATTAAAAATATAATTTTTTATTTTTTTAGTTAAATAATATTTTTTATACATTCATTATTACTTTTTCTGTTTTCTACATTCACAACAACTTTTAAAAATATTAAAAAAATTATAAGATTCGAACAGTAATTCTTTAAATTTACAGATTGAACAATAACATTTCTCCCTCATCCACTCACAACTACTCATAATCATTTCATATAATTTAAAGATTACACTCACATACATATACCAAATGGGTTGTGAATGCTTTTACATTTACAATTAGCAGTCACTTTATTTTCTTATTATTTATACTTAAAACTTTATTCGAGAAATACATCATATTATCATTGATATGTCCTCTATAAGCTAGTCAATATGAAGATTTTAGAAGTATGTTAAAAGAAAGTTTATTGACGTTGCTTTGCATGTTTATAAGTATGATTTTCTATGCATGTGAATAGTTTTCTCTTTTTTTTTTTGAAAAGTAGGGTGTGTAAATATAGTGTATTGAGTATAATAATATAGGCTTTAGAAGGGTCTTTTTGTTGGTAAATTTTGTGTTTTATGTAGAGGTTTGAAGTTTGTTCTATAAATGTGTGTGTAGGTCATAGGTGATAATGAAAGTATATTAGAATTATAAGTTAATAATAAAATACATTCTTTAATAGTTGTTTGTATAGGTGGCTCTTGATGTATACATCGGACCAATATAGCATGAAGATATGATGTGAATCGTGCAAGAAATTATGTATCGAGAAGATTTGGAGCCACGACCAAAAATTACACAAAATCTAATCTAAAAGGTAAAGAGGATAGTGAAAGTGTAAAAATATCAATATAAGTTACGAGTTGTTACAAAACCGTTAAAAGTGATGGTAACTTCACAAGTACACTCATCTACCCTAAATGGTAATACAACTACGCTAACTATCCTTGCATTTTTTTTGGATTTTTAACACAAAATAGAACATAATTACTATTTCATAATTTATTCTATTAAATAAAACAAAAAAACATCATTTTTTTTTTAAAAATCTCAAATATTTAACGTCCTCGTTTGACTCCGGATAGTTCAAATTTAGTGTTGCAAGCCAGATGTTTCATTAGAGTTTCAAGATGTTCCATTCTTTATTTATAGTAATGTCATGAAACTCCTTTTTTATTATTCCGCCTACGTCCTCTTGAAACCATTCATTTGTCTTTCAATATCTCCAACAATTTTTAATAACAGATTTAGTATACGACAGATGGCTCGAAACATCCCGTTGAATTTTGGTGAGTTGCCGAAATAATCCTCCATTAGAGTTTTGGAAGTTTTGGGAGTTTTCCTAATCACATGAAACATATCGTTTTAGATGTTGTCATGTCTTCAGCTTCGGCTTGGATAGCAATCTTTATGAAAAATTGGAAACTACTATCGTTCAAGAGAAGCTCGTCCGACGAAATGGGTGGAAGGTGTAGTTTCCTACACATTGGTTTAAATTTAGAAAAGTTTTGAGAAAAGAGAAAAAAATATGTGTTAAAAAAGTATGAGATATTGGGTATCTCATGTGTTAAACAAAAATATGAGTTAATGAGTATTTTATATGGTACAAAAAAAAGCTTTAGTAGTTGAGGGTAATATTACCGTTGGGTATCTCAACGTTCAAAAACGCGACAAAGATAATATTACCGTTGGGTATCTCAACGTTCAAAAACGCGACAAAGATAAAGCGGCTTTTAAAATTACCGTTGGGTATCTAGGTATTGTAACTATTCCAGCGTTAGATCGTCACATAAAGTATAACATGACGTTTGTAAACAAGTTTTTCACATGAAACGTCTTAGACAGGTCGAATTAGCTCATTTTCACATCAAAATAACAACTACCATTTATTTTCCTATTATGTTGGTCAATTACTGAAAAAATGAAAAACCAAATTAAACATTGGACTTTCAAAATGAAATAAAATCCAAATCCAAAACAGATGTACAGCTTTCACATTATAAAGTACAACTAATTATAGCTTTATTCCTCAAGATTTGGTGTTTATAATTCTCTCCCAACTTCTATACAATATAAGTTTCTTTCATAGTATAAAGAACAAGAAAAACACATCACTGACAGTTTATTCTTTCAGGACTCCAAGTTTTACCAACGAGCCACGAATGTCAGTAACACTAAACTGCTCGGGTGTCTGAATAACGTTAGGGCTGTCTGCAGGCCAGACGTCTGAAAGCGGGTAAATTCTGTTGGCATGAAATTGGTCGCTAACAGTATTACCGGCTCCATTAAGTATGATGGTTTTATGAACACCACCAAGAAATCCCTCGTAATCAGTGTCTCCATTTTCGCCGATAAAAACCACCACCTTTGTTAAGTCCATACCCCATCGGAGATATAAGTACCTGAAAACATATCACATAATGCAAAGTGAACACTATCTCATAATCATATTGTGGAGATATGAACTTAAGAGTTATGACTGCACAAATGGTCCAAGGACTGGACCTGCCCACCGCCCGTGCCATGTGGTCCTAAAATAGACCCGGTATAGCCCTCCAACTTATAAATCATGGACCAGTTAAATATTGTTATATAACCAAATAGAGAAACAAAAAAATGTATAACACAGATAAGCACCTGAGGGCTTGGGAACGAGAGGCTAATACTGGAATAACATTATTTTCTTCCCATTTTGGCAATAAATAACATGACAACGGAGAGCTTGGATTCTCATCATCTTCCTAAGCTCCTTTGCAGGCGGAACCTACAACAATTGAAGTAAAATAAGAAATATAAGCTAAAGGGAGAGCGGGTCAAACAGGTTGAAAGTCACCTGAAGTCTATTTTTTCACATACCACTTGTTTTTGTAATCATAACTAATGCGCTAATTATTTATTTAGTGTTTGTGGGTCAACCAAACCTAGATAGATCCCTTTTGATTTGTTACCCAACCCGCCCGACTAATATGGCATTTAATTTGGGAAAAAGATGAAGTAATAAGTGAACTTACCAATGCTGGGTTTTGAACATTAAAAGCATAGCAATAGTTGGTAGAAACTGCTTCATCTTCTGTAACAACATGTTCATTTTTATTCTGGGCTTTTTGTCAATAATAGAAGAAGCCCACCTAACCAAAGTCTTCCTAAGCCCTTCACCACCCCACCGATATTCAATATGAGAGTGATAATAAAGATCAAATACAAACAGGTTATCTTCAGAATGAGAAGATGTGTAGTACAGATCAGCACCACTGTTGCAGATAAAAGCGTCAAAATCAGAAGGATTTAGCCCGTTTGAGACCATAAACGCATGAATTTCCGCCATCTGTACGATGTTGCCAATATAAATCCAGTTGACCCTTTGTTTTTCTCATTTTCTACAGCCTCAAAAATCTTCTTAACATTTTCAAAAAGATTTTTGATATTATCGGCATCAATGGCAACTACAAAAATACGATCTCTTCTTCTTATCGCAGGGAACTTAGCTTGATCGGCTTTTTCTCCAGACGTGGTCCTTTGTGCACCTTTTACAATATTACCCTTCGAATATGACATGTTAACAGCATTCTCTAATTTACTTTTTCTATCCTCCGACTCAACACCATCCATGGAAAACTTTAAATTTAGAGATATATCCTGCATATCTCTTAAAGAATCACTTGGTGATTCGAGCTCCGAATTTTCATCATCATCACTATCATTACTTTTTAGCCACCCAGGGTGCCTAGGTTGCAACTTGCAATTCGTGAAAGATAGGTTTTACAATGTTCAGTCCACGAAAATAAATGAATGTTTCTCAACCCGTTTGACCTGCATTTTGACCAAAGTTGCTTATCTGCCACAAGTTTTAACAAGGCATCAGCAACAGATTGATGATCATGTGGATCAACGAGTAAACCATTGTCAAGTACCTGCAAGGGTAACATGGTCAGTTTGCAGTTTAATTTAATTAAATCATGTAACGAAACAGATGCAACTTACACGGTGTATATCTACAGGACCTCCATTTTTTGTGGCAACCATAGGTAGTCCATGAGCTGCAGCCTATTGACAGAAAATAACAAATTTATTGTAACACTATTATAGCTTGATATTCAATTGCTAAAGATAGAAGTGGCAAATTCCACTGTTTACTTACAACGGGTCAACTTGGGTTATGATTTATCTCAATTGGCAATGGGTAAAATAAGAATATAGCAAAAAGGCAACTAAGACAAACAGGTTGCCCAAAGTCTATTTTAATGCATACAACCTCCTAAATTATGTATTAAAAAGTTCAGATTTTTATAGAAAATAATATTGTTTTGGTGATTATAAATAAGGCATTGATTAATTTATAATTAGTTCAACATGTATCAAGCCTAACCCTTTGAAAGTTACCCATACTGCACAATTTGCCATCTCTAGCTAGTTTATCAGAAGATAACTCGATCAAAGTGAGTCCAAATGGCTCTATGAAAGCTGGATTGATGAAAACACCCTGCCATGAGAAGCAAAACAAGTTTTTACATCTCAGACTGCATACTTGTCATACCGTATTATATCTTTTAATCTTCCTAACTGTACCTTGGTCCTTGCTGCTAAGCTGTAGATGTCAGGAACCTCACTCTGCTTATGATGTTTAGGATATGCCACTTGACCATAAAGATCATACTTGTCAATCATTTTAATAATTGAAAGAAGCATGGAAGCACTGGTGCTTGACATCTCATCAATGTTATCACGGTTACCCATTATTAAAGTCTGTAAGATAGAAATGGAAGTTAAAATCCAAAGAAGAAACAAATCAAATATAAAAGTTAAAGGGAGAGCATATATTAGGGTAGCTCAGACATACTAGATTGGCAAGCTCTCGTAACGGACGACACTCCCCAAATGCTTTGACTAAAGTTGTAAGATTCTTTTTTGGGTCAGGCCTAGCAAGTGCAAGTATCATAGGCTTGCGTGGGTTAGTGAAGAAACGCATTATCTGCATGACAAGAAGGTTAAAAATCTAATGAGTTTCAGACTTTCAAATAATTACAAACACCAAAAAAAACAATGTTCCAAATAGCAATCAGTAAAGGAGTAGAGGCGACCGTTTCAGCCATTTATTTATAAATCTGTTTATTTGAGTTGTGATTTATATCAAATGGATCAAATTAAAAAAAATTAGCTAAAAGGCAAAAAGACAATTTTTTTGCTAGCTGTGAAGTCCATTTTTTGTAATAATTTTATTTTGAATTATTGATATTATTTCAAAATATCACCCAACCCGAGTCTACATCAACCCATGCTAAAATCAAATCAACCTGACCAGTTACCCAATACGCCCATATTTCCAGCTCTAGCTATCAGAATAGATGAAAATGACATGAACCTCTGCCCAAATAGGTGGGTCTGGAGAAGCTTGACGATCTTCTGTTCCATCTGTTTCACCATCCATATCACCATCATGTGGAATAATATGATTAAACTCCATCCCAGGAGGAATTACCTGCCAGCATATATAATTATAAATACTGCACACACGTGGCATTATAATAGAAACAAAAAAATGGTAAGTTACTAAGTTTTGGAACTTACAACCATGCGAGGCATGAACCTGCCATAACAACTAACATTACGCCTGATCCTAGCTCGAAGCTTACGTTCTAGCACCGGGTCAAACCCATTATACAACCGCCATTGTTCTTCTATTTCCTGTCTGGTACTGGTTATAACCACCTCAGATGCATCAAGGCTCAACTCCTCAGCCTCTATCCTACGCATAATTTTATACGTATCATTAATTTCATCCTTGGATAATCTCCCTTGTCTTAAAAGTTGTTCCAATTTATCTCGCCCTAATGAGTGACCCGTAAAAAGCATGGGCACATTTAGGGCACCAGAAAGAAGAGCAGCCGAGTCACCAGCATCTGCATAATGACCATGGATAGCAACAGGCCATACAGGCCGACCACCACCAACTTGCTCTCCCAGAACTTTGGACATTGGATTATGTGATTAAGTGCACCATCAACAAATTCAGGAATGTGTGGCCATAAAAGCTCTTTAGGGATATATTTATCTTTTGGACCGAAAGGAATACGAATTATATATGCACCACTACTCTCGCCTATTTCATCTGTCAAACTGTCTGAATTATGTGGGGCGAGCATTTCCGTTGGTTCACCATAACTCCAATCAACTTCAGGTGATGCTACTTGTCTAGTAAGTAAATCAACTCGGTAGACACCTGGCATTGAAGCTAAAGCCCGTGCAAGTTCCACAACGTACTTAACCTGGAATATGAGAGAAAACAAGCAAACTACTACATTGTCACAAGAAACCTAGGAAATACGATTATTGAAGTATTGTAAATTAGTGAAATCCATCAACAAAAATATACCTGACCGCCCGTATCAGAATCACGACCAAGCTCCATATTTTCACCACGAATTAGACCATGAAGACTGCAAGAAATTTAGTTTCAAGAGCTTTTAAATATTGTTAACAAACCAGACTACAGGAAGTGCAGAATAAAAAAAACAATATGCTGGCTACAATGTTGCACTAATTATTGAAAATCTTAACTCTAAACAACATGGGTAACTCTATTAGGAATCTATAACAGCCAAAATTACATGCTTCAAAGAAAATTTTATTCAGATATATTTGATGGGCTTGTAGTGATACCAATAAGATTATATTTGCTTACATAAAATTTTATGCCATTTACTACCTATAATAAGACCATGACACAATATTTGAAACAGTTTCTAGGAGCAAGATTCTGGACGTTTACAAGCATATCTTTAATGATTGTCGTGTAGTGTCTTGACGCCATCAGATTCTTTTGGCTTTTGTCCTTAATAAGGAAGGGCCACTCGTATTGATTTACAATATCAATATTCATGTTTTACGCCTCACTTTCATCTGAAAATCAAATTTAAAAAATCCACTCTCATTGTTTTAGAAGCACGTTTGACCATTTTTCATGATAGATTGCGATCAGTGCCATGTTATTATAACATCAACTAGCCGTACATATTAGTTCTCAACAGGAAGTAATGTTAAAAATTTATATCTAACCTTATCAATACAAGATACAACTTTTTCCCCTTCTGTTGATTAGCCCATGCTTCCATTGCATCTGTAGAGCTAATCCTCGGCAAACGACCTTTGAGGTTATCACCATGAACAGAGACATCACTGATGGTATCTCCTTTTTCCCCCTCTGATAAGTCTTCTGACATATCAGCCACAGCTTCCCTTCGACCCCGTTCTCGCTCTAGGTGGCGTCTGGTCATTCTTTGAGCTACCTCATTCTCAAGCTAACAAAAAAAAACTCAGTAAATCAGTGTATCCATAATATTATGATTGCATACAATAACAAATTGTAATTTCTAAACACTTGTAGGAAGATAGGATTCATAGGTTTGACAATTACAACATCACAAAGCATATAGGCTCATCAAAGACACCGCCTTTGATTCAAGTACTCAATAATTTGAAGATGAAAAACACGAATTCATACTTCAGATCTATGTTTAAGAAAATAAAAAACCTTCAAATCAAGCTTTATTCAGTTAAAGCAAAAAAATTATCAACACAACTTACAGAAAGTTAAAGACACTGACTTTGATTAGAGTATTGAATAACATGAAGATGAAAAACATGAATTTACATTTCATATCTATGTTTTAGGAAAAAAATCCTTCAAATCAAGCCTTTTTTCCAGTTAAAGCAAAAAATCATCAACACAACTTACTAAAAGTTACCATTTAACTTTCATTAATTCATTTATCAGAAAATCACACAATGGTCAAAGTTTCTTCATAAAACCTTCAGATTTCATATAAATGTTAAACAATCCAGGTTTCCAAATTCCAATTAAGCTCCAATTTCCATCCAAAGTAAAAACTTCATCAATCTACATAGATAGTGAGATACATGAACTTCAATTCGTTTTGTAAGTAATCGACTTAAAGAATTACAACAAAATTTCATTCCAATTAAGTTAATAACCTTCTTCTTTCCCCATTTTTCCTCTAGAACCCTAAATTCAACAAGAAATAAACCATAACTGTAAGTTAAAAAAACAAAAACCTGCTTTTTCTGTCGAGCCAGATTCCAAATCCTCCAACACATATTCTCAAGCCTAGTGTTCCTCTCCTGAGGACTCCTCGTCGCCTGTGCCTGTACACACACACACACCCAATTTCCACCAAAATCAAAACCACCGAAAAAACAGAGCAATCAACAAACACACTACCAAAACACACACTGCACACTCCAATTCACCTCCTCCACTCAAATCAACACACAAAACCACACAATTCTAACAAATCTAACAAATCAACCACAGAAACAAACCACTCGCCTTCACCCACGATCGATGGAGATCCGTTTCATCGAATCCGATGACGTTATCGACGAAGTAGCGAGTAGGACTGAAGCGCCCTCGTTCACGAAGAAGCAGAGAGGATTTCGCATCGTCGAGATTAGGGCCTACGTCAAGTATCGCTTCTAAGTAACTGTTAATCCAATCGTTTCCCGCCATTGCGCGCAACTCCGGCTGCCGGAAACGCCGTGCCTCCGCCGCACCGGTGAGAACTGTGTGTGTGTATGTGTGTGTGTTTAGTGTGTGTTTAGTGTGTGTGAAGATTTGGGATATATGGTGAATTTGTGACGGTGTTGCGACGAGATGAGGTTGAATGTGAGGGACACACGATCTGATAACACGCAGATGAAAGAGAAAGAGGGGGCTGAGATATAGGGGTGTGTGTCACTTTTATTATTTATATTATTATTTATATTATTATTTATATTTATTTGTGTATTTGTTTATTTATTTATATTGGGATTTGTTATATTAGTATTTTTTGTGTGGAATATCAGGGTGTCATAACATCGATGTTGGTAGCAGGTGCATGACTCACTGGTTACCTTTATTTCAATCATTAGTTTTTTTTTCCTTTTCCTGTGATCAAGTTAAATAGTTTAGTTAATTGTTATAACTTAATTATTTTTAACTCAAGTGTTAATATAAGATATCTATGACATGTAAATAAGGTTATGGGTTTAAGTCTTACTTTTAAAAAATACTTTAAGTTGAGTCGGAGGGTTTTCTCAACAATGGGTTTCCTCCTGAGAGGGTTGGGGGTGGGAAACGTATAAGTAGACCCGATTAAAATAATAACTATCTTTCGAAGTAGCGTATAAATTTGTCCTTCAAAAAAAATTTGTTTTGTTATATTGAGATCACAGGTAACGAGTATTTTTTAAAGTTTTTATTAAGACTGTGTATTAGATTTAGAGTCGATCTTGTTTTTTTGGACCTGAAAATAAAGTTAAGACCAACATTGGTAGATGTGTGTTTAACTATATTAATGTTTAAAACACTAAATATCATTTTCTTTTTAGAGCATATTAATTTAAATAAAGATAAAATTATAAAATAATAAACATATTTCACTGAATTCTTTGTAAAGCCTAAAAATCACTCTGGTTTTATTAGTGATAATTATTGTGAAATTGTTCATAAATGATATACATTTTTTATTTAGAAATGTAAATGAACTATATATGAAATTTGGTTATTCTTTTTTCAAGTTAACATAAATGAAACAAGTATAAACCTTGATTGTTATTTCGTGAAATTTTACCGTTTATAGTACCTTCTACTTTAGGCTAAACTTGATAAAAATAACTATATACAATAATTAATTTTCATATGTTTTATATTTAGATAATTTATTTCAAATAATAACATTTACAAGAATATTATAACAAGAGTTATGTCTTTAAGTTTTGGTTTGTTTTGTTATTTTTCATCTAAAAAGGTTTTTGCCCTTTGCTCCCTTAAATTAAAATTTATCATTTTCATTCATTTTTGTTAACTCAATTAATTGTGATTGTTAAGTTAGGGACATTTAAGTCATTTTATAAAACATTAAAATGAAAACTTAAATTGAGTTATTTGTATGACGACTTAAATGAACATATTTAACAAACACAATTAACCGAGTTTAAAAGAAATAAATAAAAAATAATAATTTTTAAAAAATCAATAACCAAGGAGAAAAAATTTGTGAATGAAAATAACAAAACAGACTTGAAGGATATATGAAAATGACAATTAACAATTATAACAATAAACAATTAAAAAATAGAATGATTGTTATTCTCTAGAAATAACACTAATGATTTCAATGAAGCTCTTAAGAACTTGATTACTCTATGCTAAAATATTTCATTTTTTATTTACATAATTTGTTAATTTATTTTATTGAGAATATATTTAGAGTATTTTATCATCATAACCATATGAATATCTGCATAGACAAAAGCGTCTGGTACGGAAGAATCACTTTTCGATTTAACTTATGAAATTGAAAATGACAACCTTGAAGTATAACGTAGTGGGGGCATGCATGCATATTCACCCGCTAATCATACAATTGGACCAAGTTATATCGCTTTTCACAACAGAATATATATATATTATATATATATATATTATATATATATATATATATATATAATATATATATATATATATATATTATATATATATTCTATACAATTGTGAGACCGGTTAACCCTTATCAACCAATAGAAATATGACATATCATCATCATGCAAATGAAGTTATGGGGTTATTTCTGTAATTTGACATATGTGTACAACCTAATGAACTCTTTTCATCTGACAAACATCATGCTTAATATATATTTTGATTTGATATTTGTTTTTCATATACTTCATATTTAAAGCATTTCAAAAGCCATAGATTTTTTCAATCAAAACCTATTATTTTCTTTTCATATATTTCTCTCTAAAAACTCATCTGTATCTAAAAACCCACTTGTTCTGAGCCCTAAACTTTCAATGTTAAGGTTACCAAAAAGATAAAAAGAAAAACGATAAAGAGATGACATGGAGGAAATTGATGAGCTGAAAAGGATCAATTGAAAGATTATGAAATCATGTGTAGTTAAATTGATTTCAACATCGTTGGTTGTTCGTTATCAAGTTTAGGTTTAGCGTTTGTGGATTTGTCCTCATTGGCGGTTGGTTGTTCGTATTCGATGATTGTTTCACCTCTAAAAGATTATATTTCTCCTTGTCACATGTTCTGTCATGTTTTTTTGTGTCAACCTTCATGTAAGTATGATTATTCTTAAATGAAATCTATGAATTTTATTATATAATCTTGTGATTTGTTTATAATAATTTGATGATAGTAGGCTAGAGGTTGGACTCGTGATGTTTATTCAAGTGTTTATAAGCTTTTGTGAGCATAATATGCCAGCATACTTAGATGTAATTTTGATGTAATTAATTATTTTTATAGTTTTTTAATTAGACTCTAGTTATATTACTGTAGATAAGTAATGTGCCAGAGTAATTTAATATAATGTAATCTTTTGTAACTTTATGTGAAGTAATATTCTGTTATGTAATGTAATGTAATCTCTTTTTATATTTACTCTTTGTCTTTCAGTTATTTTATGTTTATCTATCTAGCATTATTTATAATATGTAATGTAATGTAATGTTAGTGTGATGTAAGGTAATTTATGTAATGTAATGTTATGTAATGTTAGTGTGATGTAAGGTAATTTAATGATGTTAATTACTGTAATATTTTGTTAATGAAATATGATATTAATTTAATTTAATGTAAATAATTTAATTGATGCCACTAACGTAATTTAAGTAATGCTAAAGAATGTAATCAAGTTGTTTCATTAACTATAATATAAGTTGGGTGATAAATTTTAGTGTAGTTACATCAAATATTATATTTTCTTACACCTTTTACATTACACTATGTTATATGTTATTATATTACGTTACAAGAAATTTACATTTTTACTATTTTATAATATTAGTGTAATGTAATAAATGTAATGCAATATTTTATTATACTAATTAATTTAATGTAACTAAATGAGTATACATAATGATTGATGTTAATTAATGTTATTTGATTTTTTATGTAATGGTTGGTTAAAAAGAAAAAAATGATATTATAACATATTGAAATTGCTTAGTTGTACTGGTGTAATTTAATGTATTGTATGTTAATACAGTAGTGTGAGTGTAGTTACCTGAAATAATGAAATAATAAAAATTATTATGATATTTTCCCTTCATATTTTATGTAGTTGTTTTATATATAGTCAACTATCATGAATTGTGTTGAGTAAGTGATGAGTGATTGTTGCTTTTTAACTAAAAAGTAAAAAACATTTAATGATAGTGTAATTTTACCAATATAACCCTTCTATCTTATTAACTAAAAGTGTCAACTAATAAAACATTCTAAAAAATCTTGTCCACTAGATTGTAACAATTGAAGGAAATCAATGGCTCGAACTTAGTTACAGAATTCTCACAAATAAGGTGGGTTCTCATTAGAACCTTACCCACAATAATTACACTACAATAATTATGTTTAAATTCAATAGTGATGTAACAAAAAATAGGATTACACTATTTTAACACAAATGGTACATTGAGCAACACTAGTTACATTAATGTACTAATGTAACATTATGTCATTTGTTGATGTTACTTAGCGTTACGTTAAAATAATAAAATTACACCACAATAATTATGTTTAAATTCAATAGTGATGTAACAAAAAATAGGATTACACTATTTTAACACAAATGGTACATTGAGCAACACTAGTTACATTAATGTACTAATGTAACATTATGTCATTTGTTGATGTTACTTAGCGTTACGTTAAAATAAACAAGTGTAATAATAGTATAAGAAGGTGCAACGTCATGTAAAAATGTGTAACATAAATGTAAATAGACCATTCACTGATACATCTTGTAATTCATCTCATAATTATAATCTTGCACTACTTTACCAAACTTTTACACCGATATTACAATACTACAACTAACAGTAACAACCTCATTACGACAACCTAACCACCAAACGACATTACACCATGTAAATACAACACTGTAATGAATTTTCTAACACTTTAACAAAACCAAAATAATAAAACTACAGCAACATAAACAAAGTTAAACGATGTAAACAATCTGTAAAACATTGTAAATCAATGTAAGATACTGTAAACTAAATAAAAATAACATTTTCTTTTGTGAGGTATACTGTTACTCGATAAACATGCCTGAAAATCATCAAATCTGGAGTTAAACCATCTTGAACCGGGTAGAATCGAAGATGAAAAACACATAAAACATAATACGACAACCTAACAACCAAACAACATTACACCATGTAACTTCAACATTGTAATGAAATTTAAACACTGTAACAAAACCAAAATAACAAAACTATAGCAATGTAAACAAACTTAAACCGATGTAACAAAGGAGATACATTGATGTAATATGATATTCCATAACTTAACAATATATTATAAGGTTATTAAAGAGTGCTACATTGATAGAATAAACAGACAATATCCGAATAAAAAAACACATGAACCAAGTGTCTTTCAAATTTAATCCATATCTAAATGAAATGAGGACCATCCATTCATTAATGACATTCTTAAATCACAACTTACTTACTGATGTTAGTTACAATTTTTATTAGGTATAAGTTACATATGCAAAATGAACCGATAACAAAATAATAATATAATATTAAAAAAACTCCAACTTAACAAGAAGAAATTTGTAAACAAAACAAAGTTCTACTAATTTATAAATTTTACAATCCCCATTTTGCCCCTTTCAAAAATGACGAACACCGTACAAACGTAAACTGTTAAATTTGTCCACTTATCCCAATATAGATCGATGGAATCACCTCAACACCACCTTCGTCGGTGAAGGCACCATTGTTTCGAACAAGATCTGGATCACCGTTATCGGTTGTGTTTAGTCGCCGTTAGATGACGAGTTACATGTTGTGATTCGCTATTACGCGATAAGAAACATCCTCGTCGGAGAAACCATATGATAGATCTATACTAACGATCCTTGTTTTCATTCTTACTCATCGCTATCTTCAAGAAGGTAGAAGATGTTGGTTGGAGAATTTTTTGTGTTCTTAATCTAAAGGAAGAGATCATATTGTCATTTTTATGGTTTGAAGAAGAAGTAGAATTAGGATTGGTAATAAGAAAAAAAAAAAATGAGATTTGTAATTGAAAGAGAGAGAGAAAGATGAGATGTGACTTTTGAGTTGATTGAAGACTAACAATCAACAAAAGATACAAAATAAAATTTACAAATTTACCCTTAAACTAATCTAGGCCATTGATCAAGAATCTAGAATATTTAATAATAAATCAATGGCTATTATAAAATTAAAAAGTTATTATGGTGAAGTTCTATTGAAAACCCATGGTTATTGTAAGAATTCTTTAACCAAATGTAAAGCCTTTATAAAACCCTTATGGCATGAGATGTCAAATGTCTCTTCTCTTTTTTATTTTTAATTGAAAAGGACATAAATGTAATTAAACAATTTCACCAAATTCAGATTTAATAAAAACATGACAAGTGTCCTCTCTATATCCACCTATATCTCTTTTCTTTATATTTAAAAACTTTACCCTCTTTTTATTTAAACACTTATAACTTTTTTATATATTGTAATTTTTTTATAAAAATTTTACCATTAAACTTATCATATTTTTCTCTTTATTTCTACTATAGTATTGCAAAAATAAAGTTTCATTCGTACAGACTATATGTAGTTACATCATATTACAATGTTAATTCTCATGTTATCTTGCAAACGACAATAGATCATATAATCTTGCCCTACTGTACTAAACTTTTACACCCGATATTACACCATTCCAACTAACAATAACATCTTCGTTACGACAACCTAACAACCAAACGACATTACATCATGTTATACTAAGATAATCTTTAGCAAAGTTGTACAAAAAAAATCTAGTTACATTGTTAAATACATGATATTACACCAATCCAACTAAAAGTATCATACTCATTACAACAACCAAACGACATTACATTAATATAAATCAATGTAAACTAATGTAAACCAATATTAACTAATGTAAAACGATCTTTAAACATAAACGAATCATTAACCAATGTAAATCAAATGTTTTTTAAATGTAAATCAAATGACATTACACCATGTCCTAATGATTTAGAATTACATCCGGAACAAAACTACCCAAAAATATTAACCAGTGTAAATAAAAAAAATATTACGCGTACATAGTTACGTCAAGTTACACTGTTATACTACTATAACTTATAGCAAAACTGTCACGAAAACCAGACTGTAAACCAATGTAAACTATTGTAAACCAATATAAACTAATGTAAACCAATCTGTAACTTCGATGTAAAATGGTATACTATAGATTTTGTTTAAAAAAATTTAATGGTAACAATCAAAACATTACATCATGTTATACTAATGTAATTTTTAGCAAAGTTGTAACAAAAACATCTATTTACGCTGTTAAATAATCTTTAGCCAACAATGATGCAAAATCCTAACGTTTATAGTAAATTACATATATTTATAATTATTTACGGTGAATTACATCGAAGAAACGTATATAAAACCAAATAAAAATAAATTCCTGGACAAAATATATATCATGTTTCAATAAATCAGTTATACTTATTTAGCAACCAATTAATATTTATACAATATTTATTAGAGGAACATATAGTTACATACATCTGTCAACAAAAAAAAGAGAAACATACGCACACTATCACCGGAACCCAATCCGAGGGTCGTCGGAAAACCATCACTAGCAACCCTTCCACAACACATCTCTAACCTTGTAATCTTTACCAGATCTTGGAACTATACCACCATTGCCACTTGTGGTGAAACCCTAAACAACCACCTCCTTGAACAACTATCGTATCTCCACCTCCCAAACGACACGATTTATCAGATCTGAAAACCGCCAAGGAGGGTTTTGTTGGAAATGGTAAATCTGAAATCAGCTGGCGGAGGGGGGGGGGGGTGGTGAGAACCACCAGATGGTCTTGCCTAACAGATCGTCTTCCTTGTCGTGCCAATGGTAGATCTAAAAGTCTTGTACACTTCCTTGAACCTAACAGATCATTCGTCTTCTTCATTATTCAGATAAGCTGCAAATGATAGAAGTGGAGGGACTCCGAAGATGGAGGGTTTCGTGTAACGATCGTCGGAGTTAGAGGGTCGCCGGAATAGGTCCGTGAAGACAATAAGATGGAAGGGGTGTTGGTTTTTGAATGAGCTTTTGTAGAGGAATCATTCTATCCCTTAAAATGAAATGTAATATATTTTATATTAAATCAAGGGTTGTGATTGAGTTAAAGAGTTCTTACACTTGAAGAGAGTTAGCATATGATCTCTATCATATATATATTATTTCATTATACGAGGAGCAATTTTTTAACTTATATATATATATATATATATATAGATATATATATATATATATATATATATATATATATTTCATTATGTGAGGAGCAATTTTTTAACTTATCATTTATTTAGTTATTTTCTCTCAACTGTGTAACACAGAAAAATCAAAACCGGCCTATCAATCTCTCTCTCGGTGGGGGCGGGTGTAGTGATATCGGTCAAATGGTGTTCTCATTTAAACTAAAGGTTATGCGTTTGAGTATTGAGAGTGATGATTTATCCTTTGAGCCAAATGTGTTTCGGGTCAAAACATATTATTCACAATAAAACATATTTTGTTTCAGGTTAAAGGGGTTACAACCAAATGAGTTCACCTTGAAAAGGGTATTTTAAGAATAAGATAAAAAGAATATTAAAATAGTCACTCGATACTTTTGTTTTTATGATGACTAGTGATACGGATGGTGTAAGCTATCAAGAATTATAAAAGTGGTCCAAATTTTCAAATTGGCCTACGGTAAAATTGAGTAGACCTAAATTGATCCTATATAACTTGAGTAGACTATAATTTCAATGAATCTGAATAAACTCATAAGCAATCTTGTAATCATATAAACCGATCGGCTGATTCAAGAGTTTTTATAAAAGAAAGAAAAAGAAAAATCATAGTAAAATTCATGCGTTTTTTACGGTGTAATAAAAAAGAGAGAACTAAAATTGTTATATAGCAATGTCTTCAAAAGAAAATATAAAGAATGAAACAAAAAACAGAGGGATCACGGTTATAAACCATGTATTCAATCGTCGTGAAGTTCATCTTTTAATGCCTGCTTAGTATAAACTCTAACCAAATATCCAATTTTTTATCTGTGAACTAATTTGAAAGAAGAAATAATATAATACATACATAAATATACACACTACAATTATATTTTTTAATTGCGGTGTATATATAATCAACATAAAAGGTACATTACCAAACTAATAATAATACTTTCTTTCAAAATTAAAACATAAACTAAAATAAATAAAAACCCCAGACGGTTTTGTGGGTATAAGTAAAAGCATCAGAACTTTTGCGCACACAATTTAATAGGTTTTTAGTGTATATTATAATGTAGGAAATGTAAAAAACGATGCAGAAATCCAAAATGGGTCTTTTTCATCTCCCTAATCCCTAAAAAGGTGTGGGCACAGAGAGAATTAAAGTAAGCAATTGATTCAGAATGTTTTCTCTTAAAAATTATGAGTTTTCTTCTGATGATGATTTCGATTACTTACTCAAATAGTGAAATGATTAGATGAACTAGTGATCTTTTACTGATTCAATTAGTCATTAAAACACTTTAAGTGTGTTATGAATTATGATTTGATTGTAGAAAGAAATTAATTAATCATGAAATATGATAATTCTGTTTTGATATGTTAAGATGTGATGTCCATTGAAAGATAATGATATACCCTCAAAACATATCCATATGTTCAGGTGCTTTAAGACAAGAGAATGGATGGAACAAATGTTACATCATATCATAATATATTGTTTCTGTATCACTGAAATTTTATCTCATTTTTTTCTTTTTGTGTTGTTATGGAAAAACCTTTTTGCAATGTTAAAAGGTTTTTATATCATTTCTAATAGTGCATTAATTATTCTTTATGAGAAGCACAACAAATATTTATGATCATAGATGTCCCTTGGATAAAGACTTAAATTGTATTTAATAGATTTGGTTGGTTTAAGATTTATATAGTTTGGTTATAAATATAAGGTTTGAGAATCAAATTTAAAGATTCAATATATAGTTTGAAAATTATAACCGGCGGTAAATATACTTTAAGCCAGTCAATCCAAACAAGTTGTTTTAATCTCGACGCTTTGATTGTTTTCAACAACTTATTATCACCTCTTTTTAATATTAAATTACTCGATACTAATTTTGTGAGTTTGTGCTAGTTGTTTTTTCTTCGAACAATTAAAGTCTCGTCATACTTTTACGACAACATAATTTTTTTAGATTCAGTATATATTGTCATAACATATTTATGTTTATTATAGGAATATAATTTTATATGTGGTATATTGTCGCTACCACTCGCAAACATAACATGGAATAGTATATGCGATATGCAAGTCTTATGAATATGTATCGGTCAAACATGTACAAGGTCTCCAAGCGCAGGTTACAACTATTCATGATTATAGTTATTCTAATATTATGTTACTTTTAAAAAAATTTGTTCTCTCTTATTACACTTGAGATATAATTTTTTATAAAGTTCTACATGCATTTATAACATCCTATTTACGTTTCTATATAAAAGCATAATCGTATAACTCATCGTATCAAATATTATTATTACCTTTAAACTTTTAAAACTCTTAAAATACAATGTTTTACTAGATTCCAAACGCATTGTTATGCTATGTTAATTTGTGTTTACGTTAAATATAAATATTATTTAAAATTGATACGAGTCAAATATAACATGTTTTATTTTTTCCAACATAGTGTTTTTTGATTACAAATGTATTGTTAAGTGTTTTTTGATTACAAAAGTATTGTTACGTAATGTTTATTTTTGCTTATATTTCAATATAAACTTAAATACTTTTCTGTATTTGTGTGACAATTGATAAAGTTGTATTGTTGCGTTTGGTACGGAAGTCTCACTTTTCGATTTCGCTTATGAAATTGAAAATGACAACAGCTTCATTAATAATCACTCACCTTTTTATATCCATCATGCTCCACATAAGTTCATTTTATGAGAGATTTTATCTTATAATTTTATCAAACTTTTCAAACATATTTATAGTTAGAGTTGAAAATGAGCTGAGCTTGAACTCGTCTGATTAGAGTTCGACTAGTTTAACACAACAGTGTTCAAGTTTGAGCTTGACTCGTAAATAACTTTTTAATATCAAACTTGGCTCAAACTCGATTCGTTTATTGTTTATATTTTATTTATTTACATAAATAATCATTTTTATGCATGTTCATAGTTATATATGTTTATTATAGGAAAAAGAATAGGTTATATATTTATATGCATAATAGGTTCAAGTTATAGAAAAATTATAGTTTCTTACTTTGTCACTGGTTATTAAAGTATCCAAGTAATCTCGTATTTACGCATGAGATTAAGGGGCTATTTAGACTCTTAACCTTTTAACCATTCAAATATTACGAGAATGTTTGGTAGCCTATTAATGTTCATAATTTTTTAATGGTTAAGAGTAACTCTAATACTAAATGGTTAAGAGTTACCATTAAGATTTAACATATTTACTATTCAGCATTAGAGTTACCTTTAAAAACTATTAAAACGTTATGAACTATTAAGAAGGAGGCTACCAAACAACTTATAAGGTTATCTTAACTATTAATAGATTGTGAACCATTAGACCGGAGGTAGGATCTTAATGACTATTAAATGCATTCACATCAAGTTATTATCCTTATTCTTATAATTACTTTAATAATTACTATTTTTCTATCTTCTTCTCAATTAAATAATATTTTTATCATTAAATTTTTTTCTCATTCACTCACAATCATTTTTAAAAATATTAAATAAATTATAAGGATTGAACAATTATTTTTCAAATATACAAATGAATAATAATTTTTTCTTATCCTACACGCACTCACATAAAACTAGGAAACCTCAAGTGAACGCTTTAAAAAGCTACCAAATAACCACTAAATCTACTATTTTATATACCACATATGAGTGTCATATATTATTTTTTATATTTTACAACAAACTACTTTACACGGTATTAGAAGATATAAATATTTAATGCGGGTAAAACATATGTGAACAATGATACGAAGCAACTCATACGAACTTCACGCATGGCTTGTTTTATTCAACCAAGTCTTATTTGTCACATCTGAGGATAGTAAAAATCAAAGTCGACTAAGCGGGTGTGTAAGATGGATGATTGTTTAGCGTTCAAACTTTGGGGGCTCAAAATAATTTTTTGTTGTTGATTACGTATGAGATGTCAATTAATGTACTTAAGAAAATATAAAGTTATTAGCGTTTACACGTGTGAAACTCAATGTGTAATCTAGAGGGTCAAGCTTAACTTAGGGGTTGTTTGACAGCCTTTTAATCAGCCTCTTAATAGTTCAGATGTCTAAATGGTTCAAAATATAATGGTTAAGACTGTTTGTTTCGGGATCAAATGTCTGAATCGCGATCAAATGTCTGAACGGTTGAGACATTTGTCTCTGAATAGTTAACATTATACTGGTACTGAATGGTTAATAGGTCTAATGCTGAATGGTTAAGAACTATTATCTGAATTGGTCAGACATTGCGCATTTGAATATTTAAACGATATACTTGGTTCAGACCTTTCAATGATTCAAACTTATCAGACATCTTATTAGTTCAATACTTATTTCTTACAAGTTTCTTTTAAAGAAAAATATATTATATGATTTTTTTGGTTTGATGTAAAACGAAATTTGATGTCTATTGAAAGGCGATGATAAACCCTGTAAGGATTCCTGAAGTCTGATGCAACCCAAAACTGCCTAAGTGTTCAGCAACATGCACTAAGTACTGAAGTGAAGAATGCTTCGGAAGAATTACACAAAGCATTAGAAAATACTCTAAGTGTAATATCTTCCGAAGCCAAGACCATATCTTCCGAAGCCTAACATGAAGTCTTCCGAAGCTTGAAGAGACAAAGTCTTCCGAAGCTTCAACCTATGAAGACAGATTTCTTCCGAAGACTTTTAGTACACATGCTTTATCTGATGTACTGTTCCATAAAGCACCTTTTCCGCTGCGTCTCTGATAAGTCACCAACTTACAGAGTTGGTGAAAAGGTCCATGCTTTTGGTAACTGTACATTGAGGTCTTGAGTCTGAAACTTTCCACTTTATGTACTTTATCCTTTTTGTAATGTATAAGGATGTGAGCTATGGCATGTCATAGTCACAAGGTCAAAAGGCAGATATGCCTTTTGATCCTACAAATTTTGTTAGTGTCTAGTCAATTGTATCCAGCTGGCTTTCATAGTATAGCCGGCTGTAGGTTGTAGTATAAGTATTCCAAGTTCTTGTATCTTTCCATATGCTTTGTAACACTTGTAAAAGAACTTGAGAAGCAATATACTGCTCCCTTGAAAACTATACTCTCTTGTTCTGTCTCTTGCTTTACTTGTGTTCTCTGCATCACCTTGGTTACCTAGTTCACTGTTTGATTAAGATTTAGTTAATCTCCTCATTGTGTTGTTGTGTTGTAATTGTGTTCAAGCCCTTGAACGATCCTGCAATTGGTATCAGAGCATTCAGGCTCGTGATATAAGATCTAACCATTAAGATCCCTCACACACACCAAAAACTAAACCTTTTCAAATGGCTTCCATCTCAAAGACTGATATGGAGACTGGAACCATGAACAAATCCCCATTGATCACTCTTGATGACTTCGACACCTGGTGCATGAGGATGGAAGGCTTCATCAGGTCTCTTGACTCAAGAATGTGGGAATCTGTTGAATATGGACCTTTCATACCCAGCACCCCCTCTGCTACCGGTGCTGGTATGATTCCTAAAGATGTGGCCAACTACTCAGATGAAGATAGGAAAAGAGTAGAGATTGACAGGAAGGCCATGACTGCTCTTCAGACTGCTATCCCAAACTCTGTGTACAGAGGTTTTAAGAAGTGCAAGACAGCTAAACAGCTGTGGGATGCACTGAAGCTGATGTATGAAGGCTCCTCTGAAGCCAAGGAGAACAAGAAAGATCTTCTGAAGCAGCAGTTTGAAAATTTCACCTTTAAAACAGGTGAAACCATGACCCAACAATACTTCAGGTATGTTGAGATTGTGGATACCCTTGTGGATGGAGGAGTTCCTCTTGAGAACAGAGACATTGTAAGGAAGTTCATGTCCTCACTTCCTAGGCAATGGACACACTATTGTGTGGTAATCAAGAGGACTGAGAACCTTAAAACTCTTACTCTGACAGAGTTATATGGGATTCTCAGTGGATACCAGATGGAGATGAACTTACAAGGTTCATCTGGCAACTCTAACAATCAAATGGGTTCAGCCCTTCATGTGGCTGAAAGGGACAGCATAGAACCCCAACATCATCTCCTATGCTACCCTGACAACTCACAAAAGGGTCCTTTCATCACCTTCCCGGAGACACCAAGGGAGAACTTTACTCAAGGAAGCCCATTCCAAGAGACAAGTTCTTCTCAAGCCTTTGTGTCTGCAGATGAAAGCTGTGGAAATTATCTCTTCACTCTTGAAGACCTAGACTGTATCCATCCAGATGACCTGGAATACATGGAGATAGTTCAGCAGATGGCTCTTCTCACTCACAGAGCCAAGAAGTTCTACAAGAGGACAGGAAGAAAATTTCCAAGCAATGCTACCAGTGGTAAGTTTGGCCTGGATAAAAGCAAAGTTAAGTGTTACAATTGTAACCTTATGGGTCACTTCGCCAGGGAGTGTAAGGCACCCAGAGCAAATGGGGGTCAAACACAACTCAGACCAAACAATCACCATACCCCTCAGGCTGAGAAGACAAAGCAACATGCTGCGGTTGCTGTTGAAGAGGGAGGATTTGACTGGAGTTTTCAGGTGGAGGATGCTTCTCCAAACCAAGCATTGATGGCTGATCATGATGAAGCCAAGGTATTAGAACATCTTTGCTCCCCTGAATGCATTGCTAAAGTAAATAGATACAGGTCCTACAACCTAGAGATGAGATCTGATCTTGAGTCATTAAACATATTAAAATCTGACTTTAGAAAGTCTGAAAATGATTACAAGTTAAAGATAGAAGACTTGGAGAAAACTATTTCAGTACTAAAACATGAACATACAGATTTTAGAACTCAGATCCAAGATCTCATCACTAAGTTGACTAAGTGCCAGGCTGAGCTTGTGATCAGCAAAGCCCTGGCAGAGAAAAGTGTTCTTGAAGAAGAGACCTTCAAGAACATGATATCCTCATCCCTACACAATAAGGTTTGTTATCAAAATAGACAGGGACTGGGATCAAATGAGATAGCTCCTCCACACACAATCTTGTCTGTAAGATCTCCTAGGTGTGGAACTTGTGAAGATGAGCTTCCTCTCATAGATCCAGTAAGTGAGGATGATGAAGAAGTGATAGTGAGGAATCCCTCTGAGAAGAGTGAAGAAGAGGATTCCTCCAAGGGCCACTATCCTTCTGAGGAGAAGAAATTAACTGTGATGACCAAGTCCAAGAGAAAGAACTTGATCAGGAAGAGCAAAAGGAAAGCAAAGAAGGCTCAAGAAATCAAGGCTACCTTTGATGCTAAGCAGAAACAAGTGTTATCTCTGCAGGCTTCAAAGCAATAAGGACTGAAGACATCCACCAAAGCCTCTTATCAAGAGTTCTGGTTCATGTTCAAATCATCTCAGTACAAAGAAGAAGACTGAGCTGCTGTGTACCACTGCTGCACAGCCTGGACCATCAAATTCCAAGAACAGTTCACAGCCCAAGGGAACTGTATCTGAATCTACCAAGATGAAGGTGAAAAAGGGATGTGACCAAGGCCAGTCTTGCTCTCAAAAGGAGATTTCTTTGAAGAAGAAAATGTTTGTGTTATGTGTGAAAGTACTTCTCATATTGCCAAGGATTGCCATACAATCCTAAAAGTACTATCCACATGACCAATACAAAGACTTCAAAGAATCTCAAGAAGTCTCAAGCTTCGGAAAGAAAGTCTGTTTCCTCGGAAGCTCCAAACCAAAGAAGAAGGTAATGGAAAATCACCTTCGGAAGCAAAGTTGGTCTCGGAAGAAAGGAGTTCTTCCGAAGTACTAAAGTCTACTGCAGTGACTGTAGATTCTTCCGAAGTATCAGTCATTAAAACTTGTGAAGCTCCAAAAGCTTCTAAGGTTTTGAAGGTCAAGTCCAAGACTCCAAAGGTGGTGTGGAAGTCTAAGAAAGACCAAATGACTGAGGTTTCTCCATCAACAACAGCCGAAGATCCCCTCTGTACAACCATAGGATCTATTACTGTTGCATTACCTTCTATTACACTTACTGAACCCAAGACAAGTAAGGCTTGGGTTTCAAATGTAACTAATCATTTTCTTTGTGCAGGAACAGCTCAAGACAAACAAGAATGTCTGGATAATTGACAGTGGCTGTTCCAGGCACATGACAGGCGATAGGTCTTTACTTCATAATTTTGAGAGAATTGATGGAGGACCAGTTGCTTTTGGAGGAAATGAAGGTGGTTACATTTATGGAAGGGGCAAGGTCACAAATGGTAAGCTCAGCATTGAGAAGGTAAATTTTGTTAAGGAGCTTGGGTACAATCTTCTGAGTGTATCTCAATTTTGTGATCAGAGTCATAACATGCTCTTCACTGAGCATGAGTGCATTGTTCTCAAACCTGGAGTGGTCATTCCTCATGAGCATATTCTGCTCAGAGCCCCCAGGAAAGGGAACATGTACAAGATGGATTTGCAAGAAACATCTCCCTCTGGAGAAGTTTCATGCTTTCTATCTAAAGCAAATAGTGATGAGTCTTTCCTATGGCATAAAAGAATGTGCCATGTAACTTTAAGAATATGAATAAATTAATCAACATGATCTGGTAACTGGAATGCCAAAGAAAGAGTTTACAAGTGATGATCATTGTGTTGCATGCCTGAAAGAAGGAAGCAACACAAGGTATCTCACAAGCCTAAGGAAAAGAACTCCATCACTACTCCCCTACACTTATTACATATGGATCTCTTTGGCCCCACCAGTGTAATGAGTTTAGGAAGGACCTTATACTGTCTAGTGATCACAGATGATTTTACAAGATTCACTTGGGTTTTCTTTCTTAGAACTAAAGATGAGACTCCTGAGATTCTAAAGAATTTCATCTTAAAGATTGAGAATCAATGTGATCACAAGGTCAAAACCATAAGATGTGATCAAGGAACTGAATTCAAGAACCAAATCCTTGATACATTTTGTGATGACAAGGGTATTACAAGACAATACAGTGCTCCCAGGACTCCTCAGCAAAACGGAGTTGCTGAGAGGAGAAACAGGACACTTATTGAAGCTGCAAGAACTATGTTGTCTGACTCTAAACTGCCTATCACCTTCTGGGCAGAGGCAGTTAATACTGCCTGCTATGTGCAAAACAGAGTCTTAGTAGTTAAGACACATGGTAAGACTCCTTATGAACTTTGGCACAAGAGGAAACCTTTCATTGGTTTTCTCAGGTCATTTGGATGTCCCTGCACCATCTTGAATACCAAAGATCAAGTTGCCAAGTTTGCTGAGAAATCAGACGATGGACACTTCATTGGATACTCTTCTCAAGCTAAAGCTTATAGAGTATACAATCTCAGAACTAGAATCATTGAGGAGTCAGCCAATGTGACTTTCAATGAGCACACTCCCAGTGTGGCTGGTTCTGGTCCGGATTGGCTATTTGATCTTGATTTAGTTACCAACTGTTTTAATAAATCTGTGAGCATGTTTCAGGATCTGCAGAAAATTTAAATACAGGTGATCCTGATCCAAGATTTGAGCTTGGAAGACCTTCAGCTCCAGTTGGAACTACTTCAGCAAATGAGGTTTCTATCAGCACAACCATGACAAATCCAGCTGATACATCTGGCATGCCTTCAAATTCCAGTTCAGAGGCCTCTCAACCAGATAAAGACATCTCAATTGCAGAAGATAACAATGGTGATGGTGAAAGTGATCAAGAATCTCTTGATGCTAATAACTATACCATAGATGATAACATCAATGATGTCACACACTCATTGGATCAAGTTAATCTTGATAAGTGTGATAATGTGGAGGATCAATCTTCAAGACCAGATCTAAATTTCTCAAATTTGGATCTATCTCAGCAACTTGCTGTGATCCCTCAGCTAAGGATCCACAAGTCTCATCCTACTACAAACATCATTGGAGATGTTATCTCCGGGGTAAAGACAAGAGGGCAAACCCATGAAGCAAATGTTTGTCTTCACTCTTGTTTTCTATCCCAGTTAGAGCCAAAGAAAGTTGAGGAGCTCTAAAGGATGGAAGTTGGGTTGAAGCTATGCAACAAGAGTTGCTTCAATTCAAAAGACAGAAAGTTTGGAACCTTTGTCCTCTTCCTCATGGGAAGACTACCATTGGAACCAAATGGGTTTTTAGGAATAAAAGGATGATAGAGGAATCATTATCAAGAACAAGGCTAGACTAGTTGTTCAAGGATACACACAAGAAGAAGGGATTGACTACACTGATGTCTTTGCTCCTGTAGCTAGACTAGAAGCTGTTAGGATATTCCTGGCATTTGCTGCATCCAAGAACTTCAAGGTCTACCAACTTGATGTAAAGTGTGCTTCTTATATGGAGTGATTGATGAGGAGGTTTATGTCAAACAACCACCTGGGTTTGTAGATCCTGATCATCCTGATTATGTCTGCAAGCTTGACAAAGCTCTCTATGGGCTGCATCAGGCACCCAGGAAGTGGTATGAGACACTGTCTGAGTATCTCTGTAAACATGGTTACAGGAGAGGTACTATAGATGGAACTCTCTTCATCAAAGGACAAGGAAAGACATTCTGCTAGTTCAAGTATATGTGGATGACATCATCTTTGGCTCAACCAATTCAAGGCTCTGCAAGACTTTGAAAAGCTGATGAAAGATAGATTTGAAATGAGTTCAATGGGAGAACTTAATTTCTTTCTAGGAATTCAAGTGAAGCAGGTTGAAGATGGCATTTTCATAAGTCAGTCAAAGTATGTTCAAGATATACTCAAGAGGTTCAACATGACTGATTGTAAAACTGCTAAGACACCCATAGCCAGAAACCACTCCCTTGGTCCAGATCTTGAGGGGGAGTGTGTAGATGAGCACTTATACAGGGCTATGATTGGGTCTCTTATGTATCTTACAGCTAGCAGGCCTGATATCATGTTTGCTACATGTATTTGTGCAAGATATCAAGCTAATCCTAAGATGTCTCACTTAATCACTGTGAAAAGGATTTTAAGATACCTCAAAGGTGCCTCAACACTTGGTTTATGGTATCCAAAGAATTCTAATTTCAATCTGTATGCCTATACAGACAGTGATTATGGTGGTTGCAACATGACTGCAAAGTCTACATCTGGGGGATGTCAATTCTTGGTGGAAGGGTTGTCTCATGGCAATGCAAGAAACAAACCTGTGTGTCTGCATCAACTGCTGAGGCTGAATACATTGCTGCTGCAAGCTGCTGTGCTCAAGTGCTTTGGATTCAAAATCAGATGCTAGACTACGGATTTAACTTCAAAGAGACTCCTATCCACATAGACAACAACAGTGCTATCTCTATCACTGAGAATCCTGTGCAGCACTCAAGGACCAAACACATCAACATCAGGTATCATTTAATAAGAGATAACTATGAAAAGGGGTTAATTAAACTAGTCAAAGTTCACACAGATGAACAATATGCTGATCTGTTCACAAAAGCTTTTGATGAACAGAGATTTAAGTATCTGATATCAGCTATTGGGATGATCAACTTTGAGTAGATTTTTCTTAAAACTAATTCTAATTATTTCTTCTTAAAAAATGTGTGTCCTAAGTTGTCTAGTTCATCACTTTCATAAGCTCATGTTTTCTTTGAATGAAAAACTCTTTTCGAAGACTTTCCTTGATTCTTGAAAATTTTCTGATACTTCGGAAGATAACATTTTACCTTCGGAAGAAAAATATGTCTTCAAAATAAATGCTGTCTAAGAAATTTTACCTTCGGAAGAAGTCAAAATTTATCTTCTTCGAAGCTTAAAATTCTCAACTTAGACACTTATTCATTTTAAGGACTTTTTCCTTCCGAAGCAAAAATTACTTTCGGAAGCTTTGTTCATTCTTATACAAAGCTTTCCAAAGTTTATTTCTCTTCCGAAGCATAAATCTTTAAGACTCTCAGGAAAATTCTTCCGAAGTCACTTTAGCTTCGGAAGCTTTTTCAATCAAACTTCCGAAGACAAATTACTTTCGGAAGCTTTTCGAACTCCAAGAAAACTACTTTTTGAGCAAAAAGGTAAACTACTTTTTCAGAGGTGGGACCGACATACGGATTTCAAAGTTTATCCTCTTTCATTAAACTTTATCTGAAATCCTTCTCTCTCATATAAACCCAACGGTTTCCCCCTCTTCTATCATCTGCTTTTCTTCCATACCTAAAACCCAAAGCTTTCTCTCTGAAATTTCTTCCCATTCTTTTCTCTTCATCTCTGAGCTACCTCACAATGGCTGACCTTACACACAGAAATGATCCTCACTTTGCCATGCAGCTACACAGACAACACAATCAGGTTGCTCTGTTATGCTCTGAAAAAGATCCTCATTTCTCAGAGGTTTGCCGTTTCTTGTCTTTGTCTCACTACTTCACCTCCCTAACCATTGATCCTCCTCTATATGAGGATCATTGCTTGAATTCTGGAAGACCTGCCAAGAGGTCATTATGGATGGGGAGAAGGCACTGTCTGCCACAGTGCAGGGGAGAACAATTTTCATCACTCGGCCATCATCAATCGACATCTTCAGCTGGATGATGAAGCAGGTGAAGTGTTCTTTCCAAAAGAAGCGGTTAATCATTCCTTCGAGCAGATGGGCTATGAAGGAGATTTCTCTGTAAAGACCTTCAGGAAAGGGAAGGTCTCATCCCAGTGGAAATACCTGCTCCATGTGGTTATCCACAGCTTATCAAACAAGCATGGTGGATGGGACCAGATTCCTGAGGATCTCTCCTTTATAGTTCATGGGATGGTTCAGGGGGTCAAGTTCAGGTTCACAATTTGTTTATACTAATTTACTTGCAAACTTAGACTCCTTAGAATATTACATGTTTCCTAGATATGTTCAACACATTCTTAACTGTGAACTGGGCTCACAGTTGAGGGAAACAGGCAATATTCTTAAACTGGGACAGATGAAGCCCGGCATCTTTAAAATTATGAAGAAGCCAACTGTAGGCTTCTCAGGGGTAGAAACAGCCTTAGTCCCAAAAATGTTAGAGCTCATTGCTCAAGGTGACAACATAGCAGTCCAAGCTAGTGTTGAACCCACACCTACTGCTCTCCTACCCTCTTCACAACCTCCAATATTCATCACCTACAAAAGAAAATCCCAACGAACCCCTGCTCAGGCTATTGAGTCTGTGCAGGCCCCCAAATACTCAACCTTACAGGAAGAAGTGGACTCCAGAGCTCCCACTTCTCCTGAGGAGCAAACCACTCCCATTACTTTACCTATCAGGGCTGAGGTTCCTCAAGCTCAACCTGATGAGCTCATTAGCCCAACAACTGTAAGCCTTCACTCTGAGTCTCAACACTCAAGTGAACAACCTTCAGGGATAGCTACCATCCCCAGCCTTTGGATCTAAACCAACCAATTCCCAACCTATCCTTTTACACTGATGAAGACTTAGGATTCAGTGAGTACCATGAGTCTCTCTTCTCCTCCCCTACTCAAAGAGAGATGAGTACCTCTGACTCTCCTCAGTCTATCCCTCATCAGTCACCTATTACTGAGGTGGACACATCTGAACCTGTTCAGGATGTCCATATGGAAGAGGCTCTCACTTTTGAAAGTGATTACATCATTAAGACCTCAACCATGGCAACTCAGCCCATTGGCATCTTAACTGAGGTTGCCAGTGAGCAGAGGAAAACCAGCAGCCAAGAAACTCAAGCTGGTGGTGAGAGAAGGGACTTTGGTCCAATCCTCTCATCCCCCAGTGATTCTTCTGATGAAGATGAGGGGAATTTGAGACTAAAGGTACAAAAATTGTCACAAACATGCATATCTAGTCTCTAAGGTTAGTCACTTGGAATCTCAGGTGACTACCCTGCAAAACAGGGTCAATGATCAGCAACTCCAGATTTCATATCTGCAGGAAAAACTAGCTGGGAGACCTTTAGGAGAGCTCAACCAGGAACACAAGAACCTGTGGAAGTGATGATTTATCCTCCAGCTCACCTATGCAAGTGGGTGATGCTACCAAAAAGGGGGAGAATGTTATCACAACCACAGAACCTGGGAGTTCTTCAAAGAGAATGGACATAGAGGACTCACCATCCTCACTTGCTGTTGTGCATTCTCAGCAACTTCCTCAAGTTCACATTAATGTGGACTCTATAGACTCTCTCATCAGGAGTCTCTTTGAGGAAGGTATACCAAGGGCTGTCTCATCTCCACCACATGGAACTGGCAACTACATCATCAGATGGAGGTATGATGATGACAGAAGAGCCCTCATACTTCACAGAGTTCAAGGTCAACAAGAAGTCTTTCAGTTCCAAAGCCTGAGCTTCTATGAAGGACTGGATTTAGTCAACATGCCACTTGTCAATCCAAGCAAATCTAGACAAGCTGACAGGCTGGCTCAAAGAATCCAAGACAGGATCCTTGCAGAGTTCTCTCTAAGAAGGAGACTTAGGCAATCAGGCAATGTCATCGGTCAACTGGATGTTGAGGTGGACCCTAAGATTAGTTTCATAGGGGAAACCTTGGCTGAAGGCCCAGTGGCAGAACCTGAGACCCTTGTCTCACCATCAACAACTGCTGCAGAGGTCCAAACTCCATCTGAGACACCTGCTGGTGAAGGTGTTTCTCAGCCTCTCTCTGGCCAGAGCATGGAAGCTACACCAAGCAATGAAGGCCAAGCCTCAATCCACCCTGAGTCACAAAGGTCTGTGGTGACAAAGGGAAAAGGATAATGACTCCTGAGGAAATTGAGGAGGAAGAGAGAGAGAGGAAAAGGAGGCTAAGGGGAGAAAGTTCTTCTGGGTCATCAAAATTCATGCAAGCTGCAATCAGGGCTGCCCCCAGACCAAATACTCAAAATGATGAACAAAGGGCAGTCAGGATTAATTATTTACAGACCAGGAACTATGATGTTGATGAAATCATCTCCCTCCCCTTAGAAGAGTTGAATGAACTGGCTGACATGGAAGTGTCAAGAGAGATTAAGGAGAAAGAGGATGCAAGGTTACTTCTCCAATTCAAAGAGGAGAGGAGACAGAAAAGACTTCACAAGCATACTCCCACTCTCTCTCCAGTTCAAGAAAGTCCTGCACAGGAAGATGGCTCCACAAGAACCTCAGGTAGATAAAGAAGAGGATAGAATCAAAATGATAAACTACCTGAGTGCCACAGGCTTCTATCAGGCAAATACACTTCTTCCCCTGTCCTATGACTTCATTGAGTTCGAGTACTTAAAGCAACTTGAGCTTGAGTTAGTCAAAGAAAGAAAAACAACCAAAAGGAAGCTAAGGGAAGAAGCTGCAAAGTCAAGAACCATCATTCAAAAGAATGCAAAGAAGTCTGCTGACAGACAAAGAATGATGAGCTTCTTGAAGTCATATGGATTCTCCGGAAGGAGACTTGGTCCCATGTCTCTATCTACAATGGATGAGCATATAAGGGTAATCAAGCAGAAGATTAAAAGTGGTGAACTCATTGACTTGCACTCTCTTCCAAGTCAAGTCCCACCTGAAGTGGAGGTCAAGTTTGAACAACCAGAGACACCTGAACCAGAACCTCCAGCTGAGCCTCAGCAAACTTCATCTTCTGATCCAAGACAGGGTCAAACTCCCTCTCCTTCTGAACCTATGAGGGAGGAACACCCAACTGAGAAAGACACTGATGATCAACATGGTGCTGCAGACCAGTCTTCTCAGTTAAAGACATTAAAGAGAAAGAAGAAAATGGCCTCTAAACCAAAGACTAAAAGAAGAAGCCAAAGTCATCTACCTCTACACCCCAGGCTGAATCAGATCAACCTGAGGAAGTGCATGATGAGGCAGCCCAATCAACTCCTATGCAAGTGGCTCCTCTAGCAACCGAGACACCCATCTTATCCTGGACTTACTCTACCAATCCAGAAAGATGGAATGTTATCAGAGATCAAGGTGTTGAAAATGTCTACTCATGGCAAGACATAATCAACTTACCTCTGCATGATCTCTTTGAAATGAGAGATACTATGAGAGTCTTGATGATCCTGATCATCAAATGAAGAAAGGGATGGTCTTGATTATTCTGAAGACTACAAACATTTAAGATCTTCTAAGTGTTTTGGTAGCATCAGCCTAGGGGGAGTTTGTAAGGATTCCTGAAGTCTGATGCAACCCAAAACTGCCTAAGTGTTTCAGCAACATGCACTAAGTACTGAAGTGAAGAATGCTTCGGAAGAATTACACAAAGCATTAGAAAATACTCTAAGTGTAATATCTTCCGAAGCCAAGACCAATATCTTCCGAAGCCTAACATGAAGTCTTCCGAAGCTTGAAGAGACAAAGTCTTCCGAAGCTTCAACCTATGAAGACAGATTTCTTCCGAAGACTTTTAGTACACATGCTTTATCTGATGTACTGTTCCATAAAGCACCTTTTCCGCTGCGTCTCTGATAAGTCACCAACTTACAAGAGTTGGTGAAAAGGTCCATGCTTTTGGTAACTGTACATTGAGGTCTTGTGTCTGAAACTTTCTACTTTATGTACTTTATCCTTTTTGTAATGTATAAGGATGTGAGCTATGGCATGTCATAGTCACAAGGTCAAAAGGCAGATATGCCTTTTGATCCTACAATTGATTTTGTTAGTGTCTAGTCAATTGTATCCAGCTGGCTTTCATAGTATAGCCGGCTGTAGGTTGTAGTATAAGTATTCCAAGTTCTTGTATCTTTCCATATGTTTGTAACACTTGTAAAAGAACTTGAGAAAGCAATATACTGCTCCCTTGAAAACTATACTCTCTTGTTCTGTCTCTTGCTTTACTTGTGTTCTCTGCATCACCTTGGTTACCTAGTTCACTGTTTGATTAAGATTTAGTTAATCTCCTCATTGTGTTGTGTGTTGTGTTGTAATTGTGTTCAAGCCCTTGAACGATCTTGCAAACCCTCAAAACATATTCATATTAGTTCAAGTTTTGGTGTTTTAAGTCACTTTCATGCGTCTGAATAGTGCCCAAGTGCCTAAACATTGCGCTGGAACAATGTTCAAGTGCCTAAATAATGTGTTGGAACAGTGCTCTCTGAACAGTGTTCATGTGCCTTAACAGTGTTAATGCGTCCAAATAGTGCTCATGTGCCAAAACAGTGCTCATGCGCCCAAACAGTATTCATGCGCCTAAACAATACCCATGCGTCTGAACAGTGCTCATGTGCCTAAACAGTAAATTTAATTTTTAAAATTTTATAATAAAATATTATTTATTAAATTTAAAGTTTAAATTTCAAATTTTAAAATTTTAAAATTTTCCTCTAAAAAGTATTTAACTTTTATATTTAAAATTTTAAAGTTTTAAAATTTTCATCACAAAAGAAATATAAATATTTTATTTATATTTTAAATTAATATATAAGATTGATATTAAAAAACAAATGTAAAAGGTGATAATGTTGTGACAATGTTTTTAGGTGTTTTTAAGTTTTACCATTGGAAATGTTTTTCGTGTTTTTATGAATAAGTGTTTTTCTGATGTGGCTGCTGACTAGCCATATTTTTAAATATGTTTTGATTTCATCATTGGTGATGGTCTTAATAGAAGAAAATAGATAGACGGGTGTTACATCGTGTCACGATATAATTTTGTACCATTCAAAAATTACTTTTTTTGTTTTTTTGAAAACAGGAATTTTTATGATGTTAAAATGTGTTTTGTTTCGTTTTTTTATTTGAATGAAGGAGAAGAAAAGTATGTTAAAAACTTAAAATGGGTGACAAAAGAGAGAATCCACCGTTAACTTTCTTTATTTGAATCTAGTTGTCACACATATTATCCTTGAGGGTGAGTTCATTTTATACTATACATAATAATTGTTTAGTTAAATTGTAATTTAAATGACATATAAGTAAAATTCATTTTACTAAAGCCTCTTTTAAATAAAGCATAATGGTTAATTAATATTTGTAAAATGTTTGGACTCTTATAGTCTGAAGATCATTTTAATTATCTAGTAATGATGTTTGTTCATCATCATATGTTTGAAGCCCTCAAGATGTCCAATAAGTATAGTCTTATCACATTCTCTAAAATAGTTTAATTAATTATTTTTAAAAAGATTAATTAATAGAAATTCATATTTGGTGTAATCTTTTGTATTTTTCGTTAATAAAAGTTAACATGTTATGTTCTTGTAAGGACATTTCTGTTATTAATGAAACTATGTGGATCGTTTATGCTTGTTTCTTTGTAATTTAAAAGTTAATAAATTAATTTATTCAATAATAATAATAATAATATTATTATTATTATTATTATACAAGTAATTACACTTTTGCTTATTGTTATAAATCTTAACTTAAGTTATAATAATAAAAATAATAATAATAGTAAAAAAATAGGATAAGAATAATGATATTAAAAATAATAAATTATTAAAGTTAAATAATTAATAAGTTAGAAAAAAATGTTTAAAGCTTAGAGTTTTATAAGTTCAAGGGAATATTATGTTAATTTAAAAACTTGAAATGGAAGTTTTAACATAAAATATTAACAATTCAAAACTACAGGGACCAATGTGTAATTTCTTAATAAACCAACCCAAACCCCCCTTCACCGTCGACCTTGCTCCGGCCGTACTACGTCCATACTCCGCCGACACTCTCATCACCCAAGTTTATCCATTTTAATTGCAATTAAGCGCTCCCGATTTCTCGTGCACTAAACTCGAATCAATTGGTCGTTTTAATTTGGTTATATCTATTGATATGCTTCGGCTCAAACAAAACCGAAAATCAAATCAAAATTTCATCGGTTACAACTAGATCAATGATTGAATCATCAAATCTACTTAATCAAACCTTAAAACCGATTTAATAAGAAATTAAACCTTGGTTTAGTTGCACCTGAAACGGTGAAATCATCATCAAAGAGAACCGAAACCAATTGAACCAATCTCACTACTTGTTTGATTCGAAACCGATAAATTCAATACTTTATAATAGGGGAAATCGTTCTAAACGGTTCTTTTGAGCTAATAGAACTCTCAATTTCGCATACAACTCTCTAGCATTACACACTTTATTCACCCTGTTTGTATCGACCTACAACCAAAGTGTTCGACACATTCTTGTCACACCCTCGCTTATAGCGGAAACACAAGAATGTAATGGACGGGATCGTCATAACACATTGATAATTAATAGAGATGCATTAAATAATGAAAGTCAACGTGTCATGACGTCACCAGACACAAATGGAGACTTGTGTCATGGTTAGTCAGTTCCACGACAAACATAGTCATACAAAACAAAAAAAGTAAAAATCCCACAACCCGGGAACAAGTAACCAAAATGTGAATAACAAGCAAATGTCAAATGCGTCCAAGTTTAAGATAATGTAAGACTAAGATCAACGCTAAGGCCAGCTTCCCTAGCAATCCTCAATGATTATTACTTGAAAAGATATGCTCAAATGGTCAACATAATGTTGGTGAGTTCGCAAGTTTAAATAATAAACAAAACTTGATGTTGTGTAATGGTTTGGCAGGACATGAGTGCATATAGTTATAAGCAAGTAATATCACATGTAATCATGAGCATCACAACTAAGCCTACAACGTACACAAAGAATTTGTCGGAACATGTTCACCCTATGGCCCATTCCTGGCCACTGTCAGTCCCAATTAGTATACTAACAAACAAGGGTGGGGGTGTCAACCCAATAGTACTATCAATATATGTCCGTCGGCTCCAACACCGGAGTTAAATAGTTGTGAATACAGAATCACAAAAACAACTCATGCATGTACAAGATAAATACTTACGAACGGTAAACACAACAGTCCCAAAAAGAATTGAATAAATTCATAGCATAAAAAGGGTGAGTATACTTTCCCCCCTAATTTATAAATATTTAAAATGAAAACGATGCTGTGAAACTCATCTTGAAATAAGACGAAAATAAAGGAATAAAAGACTTCAACGAGTGAGAGCAACGATCGATCAAGCACCTATAATTAGTCATGATTAGGTTTTAAGACATGATCAAGAGAATGGATGCCTTCGGTCAATTTCGGGTCGGTTCAGGTTTGAGGCGCGACTCACACGTAAAAGTATATGTATTTAAGAATACGCCCATATATACTATAAAATAGTAATATTAAGAATATTTATATATGACACCAAAACAAAACCAAAGAAAGATAAACCGTACATCACACAACAAGTTACACACACTCACGTGTATGTATATATATATATACACACACAAAAAGATCATGAATAATCGTAGCAACCTTCAAACGTACGCACACTTTCAAACACCTATATATATATATTAATAGTGAAAGGGAAATAAAAGAAAACTAATAATAAAATAAAATAAACAATTTAATATATATGTATGAACCACACAGCAGCCTTCGGCTGCTGTGTTTGGTTCTCCCTCACACACCAAAGTCAACATGTATACACATGCATACAATACTCACACATGCACCCAACATATACACAACACTAAATATATACACATAAGCACACACATAACATATATATGTATCTATGCATAAGCTGCAGAAACAAAATATATATATATACACCTCATAATCATATACACACGAGTCATACGACACACACACGACATATATATACATACATACGAATGGTACGTATATATACACACACGGTACCCTTACAGTAGCCGATCGAGGGCTACGTGTGCTTGGTTCTTTCGATTTATTGCACGCGGTACATCATACACTCGTATATATAGATGCAGCAATAGGCATATACACGTGTATATACAAACACACACACACACACTGTATATGTACATACGCGCGAATACATATATATCTATACACGGTCATATACACAAACTCAAACAAAACATATATATACACTAACACACCACACATACACACATTATATACGTATACACATGTCTATATACACACATACATGCCGAGCAGCACAAGGTATGCCCCGGGGCAGCCACCATACAAACCCGTACCAACCGAAACGAACCGAATGATTTCGAAACGGTACCACGAACAAAATGAAACGAGGTCTACAACAAATGGTTACCTGCGAAACAAACGATCGGTGTAACGACGATGATCACAGGCGGCAAGACGCGTAGTAACGGCAGGGGGGGGGGTTAGTTACTCAACTTGAAATTAATTATTCCCTTGAGTTTGGTTAATTTACAATTTAAACCATGTACTTAATTTTAATAATAATAATAATAATAATAATAATAATAATAATAAAAATAATAATAATAATAATATAATAATAATAATAATGATAATAATAATATTACGGTAAAAATAATAATAAAATAAATTTTATATTGTTAGCGTTAGTTAATATTAAGGTTGGCACGAAAGAGAGATGCGACGAGATTCGATTTGAAAACAATTTAATTACGCAAAATAATAAATGCGCGAAAAAAAAGGATTAACGGATTTCGAGTCAATTGACGGACCTGATGGTGACGGATGTCACAATTCTGAACTTCAATCGAGGGAGGGTTTTTGCATATAAACATCTAGAGAAGATTACCTTTCTGGCAATTGGGTTATCATCATCTGAATCATCTTAAATCAACCTTTCTGTGTCACAACTTGGTTGCATCTTGTTTTCATTGAGTGTACATCAATCCAAGTAACTAGTTACGTCTATGGACTCGATTTCATTCGGGGATCAAAATCCCCAATGTTAATTTCATTAACTTAATCGAATCATACCTCAATTAATTCAAATCAAATCTAGGGTTCATAGGAATTGGGGATTTCTTCGTTTGTGTAGTTTTAAACATTAAGATCCATTCCCTTAACAGGTATAGGCATCCAACCTACCGGTTAAATGCATACCCGTGTACACTTGAGGCCCGGGTTCGAACCCGGGCACCCTCAATATTTTTTTTAAAGTTTTTCTTTATTTAATAAAATACAGAAAATTTATAATTATTATAAAAATCATTCTTGTTAACTAAAAATTATTTTGAAAGTTACCGACTTATTTTCTGTAAATTTCAAATTAAATACTTATATATCCTTTTAATAAAAATATTAACAAAGGTCATTTTTAGATAATTTCTTATAAAATGGACTTTAAATAATAGTTTAAATTAATAAATTATTATTAGTCAATACGTTAATTTTAATTATTGTTTAATCATGTTTATTTCAAATGATTATAAAATTTTATTTACACTTTATATTTAAACTTTACCAATTATTATAAATAATTTAATTTCAGTTCTCTATATTAAATTACTTATTTGGTATATTTCTTTTCATTGAATTAAAATATAAGTGATTTCATTATTAAATTTTATTTACTTAACAAAACCTCAAATTCTAATTAAAACTCTAGTTCACGTTTAGTCATTAATCTTGTCTTTAAACCTAAATTTTGAAACTTATACATTTAGGTATTATGTAAAAGAAATTGTTAGAGCAACTTAATTTCTTGTTATTCTTTTAAGAAGCCTCTTATATTATCAAGTGAGTTTTCATGTCCATCTTTTATCTTATTTCATACCTTTTGGGGTGAAACATGTTAACGTATAAACTTGCACTTGTAAACGTCTTGATACTTATAAATGCACTAGCAATTCGTAATTAAACTTGTCATGATTATTTGTAATATTGTGAGCCTTATATGATAGACATTTTGTGTAGACAATCATTAACTATTGCTAGCTTAGCGATCTCATAGATCTATAGGCCTGACAAGCCTATTTGGTACTAAAGCCGAGATTGTTGCCGGCTCCTGATGACGTATGCTTGTTCATTATGGGAACCAAGTACACTTAGCTAATCGTTATAACTTATTGTGGCCATCTTTGTCAATGTTTGATTGTATCATTATGTAATCTATAAACTTGTATTATTCGTAACCGTTGACATGAATTGCTACTTTTAAACTTATCTATTTATGTACGTATAACCCATGAAAACTCACCAACATTCAAATGTTGACTTTATTTTAACATGTTTTAGGAAATGCCAAGACTAATGTTTGATACTAAAGTATGTATACATCAAGGGTTGGACCTAGGAAATAAAAGGCATGTCTTTGAATCTTGGAATTGTTGAACTTATGATTAATTATATTTACATTTAATGGTAGCGTTATGTGGTTATGAGCTGTAACACCCGGATATTTATTATTTTGAAGCCGGTGAAGAAAGAAAAGAAAATAAAGTCCAAAAGTCGAGGGACCAAACCCGCCAACGAAGAAAAGTTGGGAAATGTGGTGACATATGTAGGGAGAGGGCAGCACACTCTCCCCACACTTACATTTCAGGTCACAAAGAAAGGGGAGAAGAGAGAAAGAAGGGAAAAAGAGGAAAAAGTGTTGGTTCGGGTCGATTCGGGTCGCCAAAATCGTCGTGAAGCAAGCCGAGTCGAAGCTCTTGTCATTGTGCTCGTTTAGGTGAGTTCTAGGACCCCTCTTTTACTTGTTTTCAAACGATTTTGGGGCTGGAATACATCTGAAAACTCTTTTTCGCGTTTTGGGTGAAAACCCGTATGTATGCGTGTGTGTATGTGTATGACGCGATTGTGACTTGATTTCTTGCTTGGTTGTGCTTGAATGATGTTATGGTATGCATCCCTAAGGTTTAGGATGGTCGATTTAGGCTTAAAATGGGTTTAGATGAGTTTGGGGGCCGAAAACCCTCGGCTGCAGTCGGGTTGAACTGCACTCTGCACCAGTTAGGGCTAGGCGACCGACTGGAGGCCGAATGGGGGCCATACGGCCGATTAGGGTGCGATTGGGGTCCATTCGCACGATTGGGGTTCATTCGCACGACTGGAGGGCCAGTCGCGTGGGTGTCATGCGACTGAAGGTCCATTCGCACGACTGAAGGTCCAGTCGCATAGGTGTTCATCCGCATTGTCCATTCGCACGACTGGATGTTCATTCGCATAGGTGTTCATCCGTATTAGTTTAATCGCATGATGTTCGGTCGCATGGAGGCCATGCGACTGAAGGGTGTCCATACGCCCGAATAGGGTGTTGAACCCGAGGAAGGTGTAGATTGACTTCTGACTTTCGGGGGAAAGTGCAGATGTAAGTTTCGATGTAAAGGTTCCCATAAGGGTTTTTAAGATGACGATCGAGGTCTTAGAAAGCATGTTGGGCATGATGATGATGATGATGATGTTGCACTTTATGTATGTATTATGTTGCCATGTATGATGTGATGTTGATGCATGTTTATGTTCCTTATGATGATGTATAATATCTTTCCTGTGGCTTTACTTGTTATGATGAATGAACGAAGTATTATGTAACGTAAAGTGAAAGATAAAGGAAGAGGAACATGATGACGAATGAAACGTCTTGCATACATCGGATACGGGGTCCCTCTTGGTGATTGACCCCAAATGTAGGACCTCTACCGCTCACCCCTAGTACTGTGGCATACGTTTAGCTGTCATTCGTTGACTTCGGCCCAGTAGCTAAGACTGACGGTTACTCCTAGTACCGCGACATACGTTTAGCTGTCATTCGTTGACTTCGGCCCGGTAGCTACGACTAACCGGGGTGTAGCACATGGTATTGGTTCGGGATGATGTCCGATGCGCAAGTAAGGTAATGAAAGAAGGAATGAACGAATGAAGGAAGATAATAATGATATTATCTATGTGTACGTACGATGTGTGATCATGTAAAAGTAACGAACGGTTTTATATGAAAGTAAAGTATGTTTTATTTATAAAACTAGAACTCACTCAGCAACGCTGACTTTGATGTGTTTCCAGTTGGCAGGTAATGATTGCTGAGGATGGCACGAGCGACTACTCAGCTCTTTTGGGATGGCATTCTTTTGATTAACGTTTTTGCATTGTAATGCGAACAAACGATTTTTGTAACGAATGTTGTATTAGTTTGCAAAAGCATTTACATGGAAATGAAAGTTTGTTTTAGTTTTCCGCTGCGATTTATTAAATTCAAATGTAATTATATGTTTTATGTGCGATGAGAACCCAGCTGTAAGCGTCCCGGGAACGGGGCCTTACATGAGCAATCTTAAACCTCACATCTCAACGTTTCCGCCATTAAAGTTGGGGTGTGACCGGTGCGAAAATAAATAATCTTAAACTGCTATTTCATTAGCTGTGATTTTTTTAAAGATCTATATGTATAAGCTAGACTTTTTTTCAATAGATAGGCACTACGTAGCGTGGATAACAACATATTTCATACATTTAGTCGTAAATCGTGGTTGTTTGTTTAAAAAGTTAAAGCAAGAACAAATTAAATGTAATTACATAATGAAACAGAAGGTAACTAAAAAGCAAAATAAAAATAATAGAAAAATTGTTATTTTCGTCCCTAAGATTTGATGTCTTTTGCTGTTGCCCTTCAAAAACTTTATTTTCACATCTATGTCCCTGACATTTTAAAAAACTTGTCATTGCCATCTACTTCCGTTAATGACGTTTATTTTACCCTTAAGTGGACAACTTTGAATATTAAAAACAATCGAATAATGTTTAAATGTTCGGCGCAATTGAACAATGTGTATTTAGGTTTTCTTTTTTCGAGGTGAGGTGTAAAAGTACACAATGCCTCTCACATGAGGTGCACGTAATGTCTACTTAGTTAACGAAATTGTATTAAATGACAAATTATTTAAATGTCAGGGACGCATAGACGAACAAAATATTTTTGGATAAAAATAATAAAATGTATTAAATCTGAGAGATGAAAATAACAATTTACTCAAAATAATAATAATATTGTATAACCTATACAAATAAGAAACGAAGGAAGCGGGAATTAAATTGGGGGTAACCAAAATTAAGCTAATAAAAACTAGAAAAAGAAAATTAGGAAAACCGGATAAAGAAAAATAAAAAAGTAACACAAGACAAATATAGAAATGGAATGAGGCATGGGTGGTTAAAATAAAGTAACAAATAACACAAAACGATGGGTTTTTATTTTATTTTGTTCTCAAGATCTTACAAGTTTAGATGTGACTTGATGGTGGAACAGTAAACAAGTATTCATTTCCAATTGAAATAATCTGAAATGCCTAAAAACCGATTTGGTGAAACAGTAAACTGGTATTCATCCCCAATTAAAATAAACCAAAATGTCTAAAAAACCGAATTGATGTACGTTATTGTCTTATTTTTTTCTCTTTTATTAGTTGCTATTTTTATATTCTTGCTTTCGAGTTTATTCTATTTTTCCCTTTCTTTCAAAATACTTTTCCTTTGGACCTTTCTTCTCAATTATGTAGTCAAATTGAACTTTATATAAATATATAAATATAAATGAATTATACAAAAGTTGAAGGCTATAATTTATTCATTAACTTCACATGTACTTTAACCAAAAAATGGAAAAAGACAAAACTCCTTTTAGACTCGCTCTTGTTGGAAGAATGGAAGTACATCTGTGTAATTGGTTTGCACTTATCTATAGTACATGTACTCACGAAAAAATTCACCAGAACAGTAACTTTTCCATAGGTTATAATTTTATATTTTATAATTATATTATAGAAGGAAAATATTTTTTAAGTTATATGAGCATTCATAGCCGGTTCTCTAAATTTACGTGTGTGTATTTTTTATATTACATGATATGATTATAAGTGGTTGTGAGTAAAAAATATAAAAAATTTACTGTTCAATTTGTATTTTTAGAAAACACTGTTCAAAACCCTATAACGTTTTAAATATATTTTAAGAGCATTCACTGTGGTTCCTTATATTTATCAATATAATTATATTAAAAATCACTATATTTTCTCTCTTTTTTTCAATTAGATAATACTTTTATACCCTTATCATTACTTTTTTATCTCTCTCATTCACTCACAACCACTTTAAAAAATATTAAAAAATTTACAAGGATTGAACAGTAATTCTTCAAATATACCAATCCATAATAACATTTTCTCTTTCCTTCATTCACAATCACTTAAAACCATTTCATATAATATACCAAACAACTCACATAGTTTTAAGGACTCCACTATGAATGCTCTAAGTGGTTGTGAGTGGAAGAAAAAGAAAAGTAATGATAAAGATATAAAAATATTATTTAATTGAAAATGATAGAGAAAAAATAATGATTTTTTATGTAATTATATAGATAAAGATGAGCAAGAGGTTGTGAATAAAAACATTCACAATGAAATCCTTAAAAAGATGTGAGTGTATTTGATATATTATATAAAACAATTTTGAGTGGTTGTAAGGTAATGGGAGATAAAATGTTATTATAAATTGGTATATTTGAAGAATTATTATTCAATCCTTATAAATTTTTAATATTTTTGAATATGGTTGTGAGTAGAGGAGAAAGAAAAAAAATAATGACAAGGATATAAAATGTATTATTTAATTGAAAAAAAAAATAATAATTTTTAATGTAATTATATAAATAAAAATAAAAAATTCATTATGAATGCTCTAAGATGTTTTGTAGCCATATATTCACCTTTATTTGTCTTTTTCAAAGACTAAATTAAATGTGTTATACCGCGACATAATACTAAATATTAAATTTAACTTCACACAAGTGGCTAGTAAAAACCCAATGCATACTCAAAGTGTAAGTTGTGTATCATCTATCTTTTTCCTCTACTAGAGACGGGAATGACAACATGATACTTTTTCATGATAGATGAAATATCACCCGTCGAGGAACGTGTTGCATTTATAACACACATGTGCAAACTCCAACTTAACATATTTAACATAATGTTGTTGAAGGGATTAGTATGATGATTATGTAGGTGTAATATATACATTGCCTTTATCATGATTATAAAAATGTTACATTATTTAAGGTTGTTCTGATGATGATAAAAGTTAAAGGCATGATGTTCTGATGATGATTACAATGTCACTTGTATAAGGGAAAATTATCATATTGGTAATTTGACCAATATGATTTTGCATACTAGCCATTGATTTTAAAATTTACAAAAGTAGCCAATATGTCGCCACCGGGTGATACAAATTCATGTGTATCGCCAAATTGATTTAAAGTGATTTAAAAGAAGCGAGACATGGGCGATACAATTTCTCATATGTCTCGCTTGTACTGAAATGGCGATACCTATTTATATTAGGGCGAGACGGGGGCGAGATTTCATTTTTTTTTAATTTGGGCAAGACGGGGGCGAATATCATGAATGCGTATCGCCTTGACCTTTATTTTGGCGACACATCATGTATACGTATCGCCTCCTGGCGATATTTTACCACGTGACCAATTCTCATTTGTTGTCTATTTTAGTATTTTATATAATCAAAGGCTATTATGTAAATTTTAATTGGTCAAATTGCCATTTTGATAAATTTCCCCTTGTATAATTATTGATCAACATTGTCTTTTCATTTAATCGTTGATGGTGAAAAACATGATTTAGTAACCAACCGAGTATTTTACTTTATAATCATTAATCGAGTATTTTATGTTTTTTACTTATTATTTTAAAAGTTATAGGATTTAATCTTATTATGAATTTTCAAAATTAAAACAAACAAATCCATATATATCACCTTAGAGAAACAATATGTAAATCTTTGAGTTTGAGTGTATACCAATAGTTGCATAGACAATTAGTTTTGAGACTAAAAGATTAAGTTATCAGTTGTTATAAGTTTATGTCAAGATAAAAATTATCAGTTGTTATAAGTTTATGTCAAGATAAAAGAGAAGTCTTTTCTCGACGCAACATTTTCGGATGAATACATAGATGACGAAGAGTCATGGGATTTTGAAGTCGCCGTCGATCATAAGCCCGTCCGTTAGAAGATTCTACGGGTTTCTCGATCCTTCTAGTCTTCTAGACATCAATTATCAAATGTATTAACGCTCGATCCAACTTTGTAGTTTGTTTTTATATTTATTCTAAACGGGCTTAATTGCACATATAAAGCCCAGGCCCAACTCGTTCTTGCTCTTCCATTTGAGGATTGAGTAATTTTTGTTATGATTCGAAATTTAAAATTACATTCGAGTAAGTAATTGATGTTAGAAATAAATAATGTTGTCGAACTTTGTGATTTTAGACATAAAAAGATTAGTTTATTTTAAAAAGAAAATATAATATCTCGGTCTAAAATATAATAAAGATTGTCCATAAATATCTTTATACTTCTAAATAAACTAATCGGATAATTTTGTAAAATAATAAATCAAATTTCAAGATTGTTTTTATCAGATCACTTATAAATTTATCAGTCTCAATCAGGTTACTAATAATTTCTTTGTTTCAGTCAAGTCATTTATAATTTTTTTTTGTCCTAATCAGATCACTAATGTTTCAGAATTGTTCTAATTAAATCACTCATAAATTGTAAAAATATTTCAAAAACGATTGAAATACAGAAGATATTAACAATATTTATAAAGACTCGAAACATTTTAAAAAAATTGGGAATTATTAAAAACTTTGAAAAAAATGAGTAAGCTGATAAGAACACTCCTGGAACTTTAGTGACCTGATTGGAACAAATAACAATGTCGATGACCTAATTGGGACAAATAAAAATATAAGTGATCTAATTGGAACATTTTTAAAACCTGCTTATTATTCTACGAAGTTTTCCCTAAACTAATTTAAATAATAAAATATTAAATGGTCAATTTCAAGTTCCAAACAACAAAAATATACAAATCTCAAAACCAAACTATGAACAGGACTGTGCAAGTTTTAAACCGGCCAAAGATGTTTACTTTCTCCTATTTATGTGATTCTAATAGTTTAAAAACACATATGATTAGCAAATTACAAATAGCATTAACAACCTATTCTTTATCTTTATTCATATAAGAGTATTTACACTCCGTTTTCTATAAATATGTGAGTGTGTTCTCTATATTATAAAGAATGGTTATTAGTGGTTGTGAGTGAAAAATATAGAATATGTTACTGTTGATCTCTATATTTGATAACACTGTTCATCTCTGTTAATTTGTAATATTTGTTGAAAGTGGTTACGAGTAGAGGAGAGATCAAATGTAATGATAAAAATATAAAAAAATATTATTTAATTGAAAAGGAACAAGAAAAAATAATGATTTTTAGTGTAATTATAAAGATAGAGACGAAGAGTGGCTGTCAATGATTTAATTACATAAAAAACACTAGTTTTTCTTTCTTATTTTCAATTTTATAATTACTTTTTCTTTCTCTTTCACTCATAACCATTAAAAATATAATAAAAAATTATAGGGTTTTGAATAGTGTTTTTCAAAAATACATATTGAACAGTAAATTTCTTATATTATTAACTTACAATTATTTATAACCATACTATATAGGAAATACACATACATAAATTTAAGGAATGAATCCTACACCTCCTCATCATTGCAAACCCCTCGACGGTCATCACCGATTCACCATCTCCATTGTCGCCAAGAAACCTGTGATTTGTAGGCTACGAAATGTAATGCACTATCTCCACCGCAAATAGTATTCTCCATCGTGAATTTGTCTCCATCGAAAGTATACACCAACATTTTATAGTTTTAACTCTAAAAATGTCTGTAATGTTTTTAATCATTTAATGTGTGTGATCTATTTAAGCTTTAAAAAAGACTTTACACTATAATTATTTACAAATAGAATAAAATATCACATTATGGTCTACCACAGTCCAACTACACTTACTAATTTTCAACCATTTGAATTTATCTATATAAAGCTAACTATCAATTAACATCAACCATTATTTTAGCATTCAATTTCAACAATGTTTAATGCTAAAAAAATCTGTTAATAACATCAATCCGATCATTTTAACTGTTTTTCTAATAAAGTAAATAAATAAATTGACCAAATCCAGCTATAAATTCTAAAAATGATGACCTCAAATGTGAACTTCCCACTAAAACACACCAAATTCAACACACGCTCTTTCTTTTTTGTTCTCATGAGTATGTCATTATTAATTGCAGCTTCCAGCCAGTAGAAACGAATCTTCTTGCAGATTCACTGTTGTAATCAATCAAACAATCAAGAAATCATCTTTCAAGGGTTTGATCTTTCTTTCTACAGTTATATTGACCCAAATTGAATGTTTCTTGATGAGTTTCTTCACAAATCCTTAACGATCACGGTATGTTGTTGTTGTTCTTGTTGTTCTATCACATGGGTTTGTGTTGATGATTGAAATTGTTAATCTTTTTGGATGAATTCATTCTTTTGATTGGAAATTCGGGCTTTTGGTTTGAAAATCTTGAACAAAGGGGGAGTGACAAACTGACAATTTGTAATATTTTAGTGTTTCTTGGTTTTTTGATTTGTGGGTGTTAAAGAATCAATTTAGGTCATCTGAATGTCAAATTGTAATATTGTATAGCTTTAAAACATTGTATATTTGGTGGCAGTTTAAGAGGTTTTAAAATTAGGGTTTTGTTTGTTTCTTGTATCTTCACATGGGTTTGTTCATATGTGGGTGTGATCCATTTAATTTGATGATTTCTTCAATTAGGGGTGGAGGGTTAGGGGCAAATCTTGGAGCTTTTAGGTTTCTTGAAATAGCAAGCATAATTCAAGAAGCTCATTTATTGTCTTTGTTGAGTTATTTATGAGTTTCCAAGTGATTTCCATAAAGATTCTTTGCACCTGCAATTCAGCATCTCAGATGTCTAATTTAAGTTTTCTGATTCTGTTATTAGGTTCTAAAGACTTCTAGTTGACTTCATTGGTGATTGTGGCATAATTACATAGTGTGAACAGGACAACACCATAATTCTTGATCCAAGATATTAAAGTTATTAAAAAATTGCCATATTCCCTTCAAGATGCTCTCATTTTCCTCGGTTCAATGAACCAATAAACAATCTTCATCAGTTTGCAGCCCTCAAAAGAATCAAAATCTTTCAAGAAGAATCGACACTCCTCTAGCTTTGATAGCTAGATCAACTGTAACTTGCTGAAGTCAGTAATGATTTGCAGAAAAGATCTAAATCACATAATCATGAAGTGGAGGCTGCAAGTTTTGGTATTGTGTTTCTATTGTTGATGCAATTGCCGATCATATTCACCTTTGAATTGTTGCATTCAGAGGATGATCTTCTTTTAGGTATGCAATTTTATCATTTATGTTATTTTTCTCTTTTTAAGGGTAAAATATGGGATTTATAAGTTTAGTTGTGTAACAATGCAGATGGTTTGTATATTTTGAGGGTGAGAGGAGATTTTTGTGCGATTTAGTTAAAATAGAGACTCGAGATAGGTGTTTAGAACAAAATACACGGCCATGGCTGCCCCTGGATTCTTGATTCGATGTTGCAAATTTTTTTGCCATTGTTTTCATTCTACAAGGAAAGATACAAATGATGCAGTTCTTGTTAAGGAGTCGAAGTCAGGTGAGTAATATTGTTATAAGGTGTTCTGTTTATCTCCAAGGAGCGTAAACACGGACCATGTTAAAAGGTGTTCTGTTCACGGGTTGGCGGGTCAAACATGAGATGAGCCTGAAAATCATGTTCGACACACGTACTCAAACATGACTAACCTATTCATGGATTGACACGGACATGACTTGTTTGACCCAGAAATTTTTAGGCTTTTTTCTTCCTTTTGCATATTATTACTCAAAATTTACGAGTTACACTTAAAAAAATGTTTATAAAATAATAGTGCTTAAACTACAGAACCACACACCCGTTTATCTTTTAACTGTTAAGTTTTGACATAAGTACACAACCAAATTAAGTTCATAACAAAATGACCTTTAAAAGTTTTAGTATAAAAAAACGGAAATGTGTCAACCCCCGAACCTAAGACTGACCTGTTACTTAAACGTATTCAGGGGTCCTGGAATTGACCCAAACTCATTCAAGCTAAATTTAAACCCGCTAATTCCGTGTTGGAAATTCACACTAAACTACATAAACCATGTGTAAAGACAAACATTGCAGTAACCAGTGAAGTATGCCTTTGATTTTGTAGTGGTTTCAGCTCCGTCAGCAGAAATGAATTCCGTACATGGAAAGATTCCTGGAAGCCCACTACGGGTCCCAGCCAGCCCGCTAAGGGCACCAGCGAGCCCACTACGGGTCCCACCTAGTCCTGGTAGATTCTCGATGTCACCAAAACTTGATAGGATTGGTTCAGTTCATTTGACTTTGAGACAAGTTGCACGAGCTACGCAAAACTTTTCACCGTCATTGAAACTTGGTGAAGGAGGATTTGGGACCGTTTATAAAGCTCAACTACAAGATGGTCAAACAGTCGCAATAAAACGAGCAAGCAAGGTACAGTGAATACTTGTTTAGAATTTATATGTTTTTATAATATTATTCCCGTTTGCAAATAGAACCTTGTAATTCGTCGAGCATCCGTAGGTGTGACATCTAGAGTTGACAAGATATATAGGTCAAGCAGGTTGGGTGACGGGTCAAAACAAGTCCACACTCCACATGATGTTGACCCATAACAAATTTTTTGTCTTAAATAATTAATGAGCTAAATTTGATTACCAAAACTTATTACACTAACGATCTAAACTTTGAGTAAAGTGATTTTGGAGGCTGCACATATTAAAGGTTTTAAGCGACTTTTGATCCGTTCCCTTTTGACCGAATTATTTATAATCAAAGAGGTCAAATTCATCAGGTAAATGGTATCCACATTCCACAGTCACATAAGTTTTTGTTTGTATAAATTTTGTTCCACTTTTGTTTGTATAGTTTAGTTATATATCTTTGTTCCAATGCATTTTGACTTCTTTTTTTTGTCAAACTGTTCTATCTTCAAATTGCCAATCATAGTGAATGTTCTAATGTTTTGACGATTCATATATTTCATTTTTGTTAGCTCTGCTCTATGATCTAACTTGATGTTCTTGTTTACCGAAAAATCTAATCTTTTTATACCACTTATGAATCCTAAATTTGATCCGTTTGACTACACAATTTCAAATGTACCATAAAGTTGTAGAAGTTTAAAGTTTCATCTTCCATGCAGGAACACTCTGATGCTCTAAGAAGTGAATTTAAAAGTGAGATTGAGTTACTTGCAAAGATTGAGCATCGGAATCTAGTAAAATTGCTTGGTTATGTCGACAAAGGAAACGAGCGTCTTATTATCACAGAGTATGTACCTAATGGTACACTTAGAGAACATTTAGATGGTAAGATCATCATATATAAAACATATTGTATTCAAATTGTTATATTAAGGATGATAGTAATAATAATGTTTATGTCATTTCTATTCTTAGGTATTCATGGAATTTGCTTAGATTTCAGTCAACGTCTTGAAATTTCCATCGATATTGCTCATGGTCTAACGTACCTTCACTTATACGCAGGTGACTCTCTTTGGTTTAGTTTTTCTAAAGGGGTGTTTGGATGTGCGTTTTGAAATAAATGTGAGATAATGAGCTTGTAGGATGTGTTTTTGATAAATGATGTTAATCAGTGATTTGAGTGTTTGGAAAACATATTATTATCTGAATTTTCCAACACTCGAACCACTGATAAATAAAAATGACGAAAACGGACATCCACACTCACCCTAGTTAGTTTATTGCACGACGAGCCAACTTAGCGAGTGAAAACAGGCTCATCTGATTACTCAAGTCAGGTTTGGGCTAGAATTTATGTTGCATACTCGTTTGGTTATTCGCTTATTGCATATAAACTTTCGCAACAGAAAAACAAATAATTCATAGAGATGTGAAGTCATCCAACATTCTTCTTACCGATCGGATGCGGGCCAAAGTGGCTGATTTTGGGTTTGCGCGGCTCGGGGATACCGAGCCCGGTAAAACCCATGTTTTGACCAAAGTCAAAGGGACGGTCGGGTACCTTGACCCAGAGTATATGAGAACCTTTAAACTCACCCCGAAAAGTGATGTGTATTCTTTCGGGGTTCTACTCGTAGAAATTCTTACAGGCCGTCGCCCCGTTGATTCAAGGCGGACACCAGAAGAAAAGGTCACTATTAGATGGGTAAGATTCTATCCCGCTGCATAAATATGTTGTACATTTGGCATTATCAAAGTACTAAGGGTGTAAATGAGTCGGGCATAGCCCGAGCTTGCCTAAGCTTGAGCTCTGCTGTTGATAATTTTCAACTTGAGCTTGGCTACTCTATTATTAATAAAATATATTATTATTTTATTTATGTATAAATATAATTATACATATATATTAACATTCATATATGTAACAAAAAGGGGGTAACTTTGTAAAATAGTAACCAACTTTCAAAAGTGTTCCAATTAAGTAACTCAAGTTTTAAAATCAAGTTTTAAAAGGGTTCCAATTATATCATTCATTTTTATATTTTATACAAATTAAAAGTCATAACATATTTTTTAGCATGTTATACTTTTGGATTCAGTTAGAAAATATTTTTTTCTATCTTTTGAAGCTGATATAGAACGTTGACGTAAATTTTAGTCACTTTTTTATTTTTTTCATAATTAACATGTTTTTTTATTTTTTAATATAATTTTATGTATTGAAAGTTCTAACTCTAATGTCTTTTCCATCATTACTTTCTTGTCATAATAAAATTTGGTAGTGACTCGATTTGATCGTATGGAGGTCTAATTTGAGAAAAATATGCATGAGTGACTAAATTAGAACACTTTTGAAACTTGGTTATTATTCTGTGACATTTTCCCTAACAAAAAGTATATTTTTTGTTGTGTAATATATATTTATTATTTAAACTAAAATTTATAAAATTCAATAGGATAAGAGTATCGTATAAAGCGGTTAGCCTATTCAAGCTCGACATGTGAAGCTCCCTCCATTAAAAATGACTTATTGCTGTTTTCGACATGATTATCAATAAAATGCAGTAAGAGTTGTACCTCGGTCTTCTATCGGGCCGCCACGCATTGGCATGTTGTACTATGTGCATTAAAACTCGTAAATTGTTTTCGCAGGCCTTTGGAAAACACAGCAATGGTGAAACGATGGACTTAGTGGACCCGCAAATGAGGGAAGCCGTGGACGAGAAAATCTTCAAGAAGATGCTGGATCTGGCTTTTCAATGCGCGGCCCCTACAAAAGCTGATCGGCCCGATATGAAGGCCGTCGGGGAGCGATTATGGGCGACTCGAGTGAAGTATATTAAACGTGGAGGAAGAGAGTGATCAGTTATTCTTGTATTGTAGATTTGTAAACTTGATAATGAGTTTAGATATGATTGCTTTGATGGGTTGTACCATGCAGTGAGTTTGCATGGGTCAGTTGTGGTAGAGTACAAGTGTACAATGCGTATTAGTATAAGTTTAAATTCATCATAAGGTTGAAAACTTTATCTTGTTTTATTGGATTTAACGAGTCTTCAACTGGACCTTCTATCGGGCCCATACTTTTCAGCTACAAGCCCAAATCCAACCATGTCAGCCACAAGCCCAAATCCAATAAAACTTCGGTCCAAATTAGAGGTTACAAACTTTCTTTTTCCTCAAATCGGTTCAAATTTTACAACAGACCGTTTTTTATTTTTTGTTATGTGATCAAACTGGTTTGGTTTATAACTCGGTTTTTCTACCTGAACACTCAAACCCCTCAAAACCAGTGTGGACCAGTTTTAAAACCGATTTAGTTAAAGAAAAACTGGTTTTCTTTCTTAAACCGGTATACAAACTGGCAGTTTGAATCTTACTAGAACCGTAATCTTTTTCCAAACTAGACTAGTTTTTTTCTTGAACTGGTTTTTTTGTCCACTTCTAGTCCAGATCTAATTATCAACCCGATCCACATTTATGAAATGAATATAAGAATTGTGTAACACATACTTATATTTGCTGTTAAAATTAGTATTTCTAACAATTTCACCTAGGGGTGTGCAAATGTCGGTTCTGTTCAGTTTTCACACATCACCGAAACCGATAACTGAAGTTCGGTTTTTTAAAAATCAACCACCGAAACCAAAAACCGAAGATCGGTTCGGTTATTTTGTTTAATATGTCGGTTTTTGGTTTGGTTTCGGTTATTTTGGTTAATAACCAAAAACCAAACTTTGAGTAAATTAACAACTAGCATAGTGAGCCAATTAATATGGTTAGTTGAAGCTTTCCTTTAGCTAGCAATTGGGATGAAACAACATCATCACATGCAATGGTTATAAACTTTTAAACACTTTAGGTATTAGATATGTTTGAAAACTTTATTTATCATATTTCAATACCACATTCTTTATTTATAATCCCTTCCATTATAATAGTATATCACAAAGTAACTGAAATAACCTAAATTAAATAAGTAATCAAATAATTAATACTTAGAAAATAATAATAATAACAATGATAAAAATGATAACAACAATAATAGTCATTTAACGTCAATTTTTAACCTAAATAAATAAATATATATCAAATCAAAAGTTGTTCTTCTTCTTCCTTATCTTCAACAACAAACAACACAGATAATAATGAAACTCAAGCCTCATCCCAACACAAGTATGGTGGTATTAAACGGATCGTCGACCCCGAATCTTATCACAAATAGGTTAAATAAGATCATGTTCTTCCTGTTATGTTTTCTGAAACAGGTTCCATTCTTATAAAACCCCAAGTCTTATCACAAATAGAGTTTTGACACTGGTTTTACAACCCCTGTTTTGAAGAACCAACATCGAGATATCGTTCCGAACCAAAAGCTTGTTAACTGCACTTAAGGTAATCACTGGAGCCTTGCTGTTGTTTGTACTAATTTCATGTTCCACTCATAATTACTCAAAGCACATTATGTAGTGATAATAAATATGATAATCTATGTAGGTTTATGAATTTTGAAGTTGTTAACAGTACTAATCATACCTCATAATATGCAAAACAACTCGAGCAATTCTTGTCTACTGTTGCTATTCTATCTGGCATATGTTCCAGCCAAATACTTTTCCTTTTGACTCACAAATATCAAGTCTCCATAAATTAACCACCAAAGGCAAGGTATAATATATATAAAATCTAATAGTGGAATAGAAGCTGCCCATTTTATGACTATTAATGGGTTACAATAAGTAAATAAACTTGAAGGTTTGGTTAGTGTTCTACGGGGTCTGGTTGTGGGTCGTTATATTTTTTATTTCCTAATCTTCTCTCTCGTTTCATAATCATGTTGGTTGCTAGCGGTTGTTTCCCAATAATTCATGTTGGGTCAAAATCATGTTCTGCGCTGCTACTATTTGTTTCGTACGGGTCAATAAGCTGCAGCCTCAAAATTCAATGTATTATCAAATCCGTTTAGCAAGCTAAATGATCAAAAAGGATCTAATGGAATAATGTTAGACTAGTTAGTTGTTTACTTCTTTATAAAGAGTACGTAAGTAATGGTTCAAAGGATTTCAACCCATTGTAAACACAGGTCCACCGACCAGATGCCTTCTGTTGTTTCCTTCCCTACGGACCCGTCTAGTTGACACCTGTTCTAACACAATTTCTTACCACCCATGCTAGTTTGGTGTTGCCAATATGTGGATCAGTAAGCAATTACAATAAATAAAAGGGTCACTAGTTATATAAATATATAAATTATATAATCGCAGAACCATGAACTTTGCATCAGTTGGTATCACATGGCCTTTTGATATTAAGTCTAATTATCTTATCTCAAGTTTCTATTAAATATATTATGTATTTACTAAGTAATGAACACTAATAAAAGTAATGACCCCATTGACAAATAATTATTAATAGGCACTAGTATGATCAATAAGAAACAATTCTGACTTTAGGGGGCTTATTGTAGGTTAGTTGAACACGTTGGTGGAACTCTGAAGCATTAAGAGCTTAGACGTTTATTCGGGTACGAATGTTAATTCTTTTTTATTTTTAATTGCTTCACTATAAATCATGCTACTTTTGAAATCACTCCGTTGATCTATGACTCTTTATTATGATCAGCTTCTTTTTGTCCAGATGTGTGATATTGAGCTATCTTTTTTAAGACCATTGAGAAAATATATTTTTATGATATGCTTGTGAATGTATCGTTTGTGTGTCATTTCTTGATTTCATTTAAATTAGGATCATTATGCATTGTCAATATATTTGATGACGGTTGGATTATTGTTCACTCATGCGGCCGTAGAACCCTAGATTTGTAGACAGGATATAGGGATACCGAGTCAACTACCTATGGAGGTACCATAGACTTGTCGTTGTGGCCACCGACGACTTGACACTATCCGTAACGGTGTGATCAGTTCGTGGCGTCTCCACTTTGTTTATATGATTATGCTCGTGGGAGTGCTTTTGGATTATTTGGGAGGCGTATGGATGCATTCTAGGAATTTAATGATATGCTAGTTTGCGATTGAGTTGTGTAGTGCCATACACACCTTCCGATTTAAGGGTACATTGGAGTCGCGACCAGTGTGTCATTCTGATTATGATATATGGTATGTTGGCATAGTGGATGTGCATTTATATATATATTATATATATATATATATATATATTATATATATATATATATATATATATATATATGTGTGTGTGTGTGTGTGTGTGTGTGTGTTTGTAAGCTACTCGGTATCAACAACCATAACCCCTCGTTGCTTCAGCCTTTATTTTTCTTGTTTAGTTTAGTGTAAAGGGTGGATTCGATGGAGATGTTTTAAACTTAAGAGTTCGTTTCTTTTCAAATTTCCAAACATCATGCTTTGAGATATATATATATATATTATATATATATATATAATATATATTATATATAATATATATATATATAATATATATATATATATATATATATATATATATTATTTTGTCTATTGTGATCTACATCCGCGCACCGAGCTTGTAGCTCAGCCGCTTTTTTGTTTTCGCGGCAAGTAATCAGGGTTGTGTGATGAGAGCTGGTAGGAGTTTGGAACACATGTTTGGAGATCTATTTCTTTTATTTCATAAGACTTGAATTTTTGATTTAGTATTTATTTTGGTGTATGTTTTAGACTTCATAAGTTGACGTTTTAATTTGACGTTCGTAATTTAAGTATTATTTTAGATTTATAATGTTCTGTTAACATTTGAAGTGACCTTTTGTTCCACGTTGAGGCGGGGGTGTTATAATAACCTTAAAGATACACAAAAAATGAAGGTATAAAAGCTAAAAATACATGAACATATGAATGGTTCGGTTCAGTTTCGGTTAATTCGGTTAACCAAGGGCACAAAACCAGAACCTAAACCAACTTTTGGTTAATTCCGGTTTTCGGTTATTTCGGTTATCGTTGTACAGAAGGTTATAAACATTGTAACATCTTAATTAATCATCCAAAATAATACATAAAAAATGTTTTTGGAAGGAGGTACATTGCAACTATTAGTTTCTCCAAGTTGCTTGATGTTGTACAGAAGGTTATAAACAAAAACAGCCAATAACCATATACATATAAACGATTTAGTAAATTAGATCTACTATAATTATAAACTGGATATATTTTACAAAGTACAAAAGAAAGAAATTCAAAGTGAGTTATCTACTCAAAGTGTAAAGAGAAAATCAAACTTAATAAGTACACAAAGTCACTATAACCAGTATCTTAAGCAAGTAATATATGTGTGTTCCTCATGTAAAGATTTTTTAACCACAGTCTACAACTCGTTTAAATGTGTGATATAAGTTGACGTCTTTGTACGAACAAGTAGATGTATTAAGTTAGTTGATTCAATTCGTCAACCAGAAACTTGTCAACCTGACATGAACATATAGTTAATAAACAAAAAATGTTATGAACATCAGGATTCGGCTAGTCAAAATCGATCATAGTGAACATAACAATAAACGCAAAACATTACATACAAATCAAGCATGTATATCATGACTTTGTTAACATTATAGAAAGGGTTAATAATCCCTATATATGTGCATATGGATCGATATGATCGACCATTGTTTCTTATCTTGATCTACTTGGAGGAGCATAATCGACAACAAAATTATGTCTCTTTGAAGGAGCAGACGGAGGGATTCGTTTCTTTTTGGATAGCATGTTGAATACCATACGAAAATCCTTTGCAACCGGTTCTTGTTTGCTCCAATATTGCTTTGGAATGATGCCTACGCGTCTAGGAGACGCGCTCGGCACAACAAAGATTAAGAGGAAGATGAAAGATAGAAATTTGTAAGAAAAAAATCCCATGAGGGCAATAGTCCGAAGAACAAATACAATCTTTACAAGAGGATCAAAGTTAGGGTTTATATGTATTTGTGTGCATGTTTGTGTGTTTGTGAACGGGGTTAAGAGTAAAAGGAGGGTAAAGTTTGTGTAAGTTACAAGAAAATAGTAGAACTTTCCGTTCGGTACGTACACTGGAACTTCTAAATATGAAAAAAAATAAAATAGTATCGATACATAGACCAACGGTAAAATATATAATGTTTGCAAAAAGTTGTGTTTTGGTAAATTTTTTTAGAAAAAGGTGTTAAATATGTATTTAGTGTGAACCTATGAACATTGACACATATATGTTTTGATTAAAACTTATATCTAAACGAAGGAAAACATAAGCATGATGTATTGGCATGTTGATTCTTAAAACATAAAAATTTAAAAGAAAATATATAAAATTATACTAAATTTGACCTGACTCGATTTTGAATGAAGTTTAGATCGAAATAGAGATAAAAGTAAGCACATCACAATGTATATTTCTTATTTTTATAAAACAATGTATTTTAACAGTTATATTAGAAAATATATTTAAAAAACTAATTTTAAATTAGGAGGTGTTTGATAGTCTTTTAATGATTCTATTAAATGACATATTTGAATATATCACAGCTTGTGTGTTTGGTTCATCAAAATAACACCAATTAATGATTAATTATGTCATTTAGTGGTTAAGCTTTACACCCCTACTATAGAATTGTGCAGCGGAAACACGGAGAACCAACTAAATAGTATGACGCAAAGAATTGAAAACCATTGTATTCACAGCTCGTTTATTATTTTTTGTGCTTGTCATATATTGTAAGAGATGGTTGTGACTTAGGTAGAGAGAAAATATTATCGTGTGTATATATATATATATATATATATATATAAGGGATGGTTCAAATGAGAACCACATTTTTTATGAAAACTCTCGGAATCAATCTCAGTCACTCATTTTTTATCACATTCAAATCACATGTCATTTCCTCTTTTTTTTAAACGTCCGTAACTTTTTTTCACGACATCATTTTTTCAAATAAAATTCACCATAACTTTAAGTATTTTTTATCTTTCCAACGCCTACCATATTGATATACTTTTCTAAAAAAATCGTACATCCGTTGTTTACATATGTGTAAATCTAGTTATACACATGTGTAGTACTAGATTTACACATGTGTAAATCCGATATTACACATGTGTAAAACGAATTTCGTTAAAAAACGAGAAATTTTTTTATTTTTTATAAATTTTTTTATATTTTTTTTATGAAAGAGGGAAAGTTGGGGAACATTGTTGTGTTTTTATTTTTTTTATTTTTATGTTATTTTTTGATTTATAATTTTTTAAATATGTTTTTGTTAATTATAATTTTACCATTAAGAACTAGTAGTTGAGATTGGTTCCTAGAGTTCTCACAAAAAAAACTAGTTCTCATTTGATCCCTTCCCTATATATATGTATATGTATATATATGTATATATATATACACGATAATATATAATAAAGAGAGAATATATAATAATAAAAGTAAGAAATTTTATTTAATTGTAAAAATAAAAATAATGATATTTAATATAATTATAAGGATGATAATGAGTTGTAAATGTTTTTAGCAGAGCTTATTGAGAATGGGTATTTTCTTTTTTTATTATGTATATTTGTTTTTCTTTTTCTGAAATTTTATTTATACTTATCATTTATCTCGTATTATCCTATGTTCTCTAAAATATTAACATCCAGTTATGGGACACAGAACATTTCTTTGGTTTTCCAATTAATAGATTTTGTTATTTAATGGGTTGGTAATTCGATTGATAAATGTTTCGCTGTAATAATTTTATAAATTATGAAAGATAAAATAGGTGTTCTGTACTGCTATCAAACAACAATTACCAATTCACCATCAATTGATTTAGATTCTATTAACCAGTCAGACCGTTTACTACCCCGATATTTAATCGCACATAGTTTATCAAACAGTTTCTTAATGTTCGTCAAGTTTGATTTTAATTGGTGGCGGACTCAAATTTTTTTTCGATGGGTGTCGGAATTTTTCGATGTTACATGTTTATCCTCTGTTTTCGTAATTTGCAGTCCAGTTCGAGTTGGGCAAGTGAAAAATTAAGTCAAACCCTTTATACTTGATAATACTTTATTAAAACTTATCTTTATTTCTTATCTTTTGAAAAACGGTATATTACATATTCTAAACTAAATTTTTAATAAATATAATTATCAAACTGATACAACTATATAATAATCTAAACTAACTTTTTGATAAATATAATTATCAAACTGATACAACTATATAATAATTTTTTTTATTCTCAAGACGCGTCTTTCAACTTTTAGACGATATACATAAAAGGAAATTTGTATTTTTTTGATAGTAATGTTATTATTAAGTTACAATTAACAAAAAGATAACATTAAATAAAGATATAAATAATTGAAATGAGCTAGGAAAATCTTATAAAACAAAGACATTTAATTTAAAGATAATATGCAATAGTTAATATAAAAACTAAATACTTTTTAACAAGAATGAGTTGGATTTCAAATTTTGAATTAAATTATATAATATTTTCTATGAATAACCTTACACGGTACACGGTACACCTACAAAGCTAGTGTAAGACTTGATTTTTCTAGTTTTTAACGGCTGCCTGCAACAAAGTACATAATTATTTGACTAAATAATTTCTTTTTATTCTTCTTCTTCGCTTCCTTCTTAGTTTCTCTTATGACTTCCAAAATTTATAACTTCAATCTTTATTCTTTCTATTTTTTTTTAATTTTTCATGAGGTTTGGTGTCAAAAATTTTAAGTGTCGCTTTAGACTTAGATAATATATATATATCAACACAAATGTATTTTTCATAGGTGTCGGGTGAACCACAACCCGTAAGGGTGGGTCCGCCTCTGATTTATTATATAATATCATAAAAATATGAAAAATAATTTCAAACCTAATTTTACTACAATAGAAACAGTGAACTATTTTAAAGGCACAACCAAAATCAATGATAAATGTCTCATATATGAAGTATCTACGGCGTTGATTTCAAAATCAAAAATTTGTTGGGAAGCACGAGCATCGTTTTTTCTTTATAGTTAATTAACCATAATGAATATAAATTTTAGAATATTTAAGACTTTATTTTAGTTTATATGATACTTATAGTAAGTTGTCCAAATGTATATATACGCACATGCAATACATGTGTATATCTTTGTATCTTTTAAATAAAATTAAAAAAGAGAAGATAAAATCAAAGAAAAAAGTAAAAAGCGATAAATAACTAAACAAGACTTAAATACTCTTTTTAACCTGTCGAGCGTTGCAGCGACATTGTACACACTTGATAAAGTAGGACTACAATCGGCCCAACTCGTTTACAAACTAAATTTAAGTCATAATGTATATTAACTCGAGTTTATATCATCGAATGAAACGTATTATATTTAACTCAACGTGATCTCGAACAAAACTTATATCGAAACATAGAGCAACTCAAAGCGTACATTAAAATAAAGAAAAAACGTTTTATATTTAACAAAACTAATTTTTAAACAAAATTTATATCAAAATGTAAATGAATATCAAAACGTGCAAAGCAAAGGCCACCGACCTTTAATTTTAAGGTATAGGAATAGCTACTTTCACGACATATCAAAGTTTAAAAACAGAAAACCAACTCAATTTGAAAACTAAAAACATAATTAGAGGGAAAAAAGTACCAAAGAAATGTTGTTTGAAGTGGGTTGACTAGATTGAATTTGCATTGATGCAAATAAGATGAAGCATCCACACCACTGCCCAGCAGTTAGCTTTGTGTTTGATTTTCTCAAGATAATAGATAATTAAATTTGTCTTGGTTGATAAATGAGTGATAACTAATAGTATTATTAACCTGTATGTTATGCCGTTTTAAATTATAAAAAAATCAATGTTTTTGATTATTTTATATAAAATAAGAATAAATTTTTTGTAAACTCATTCAGTGAGACGCAATCAATGGTCAACACTTAGGTGATTTTGTTTGTCTTCAAAAACTCTTCTTCACATCTTTATCTGCGCGCACGCAAATGTGAGAAGAGCTTTTGAGTGCGCCAGACTGTTTGATTTTTGAAATACGTTTAATTAAAAAACGTTTTCTTAAGATCTGCGTGGAGAAGATGTACACTTACCACTTCTCAACCTCTTCTCACTCACTTCTCCTCTAATCCCCAACCCTGAAACACAATTCTCCTTTAACTCAAACAACAGCCACAAACCACCGACCACCCTCTCATCCCACAACACCCCTCCTCCGGTAACCCCTCCATCCCGCGCGCCCTCCCTTGCCCGTCCTTGCCCGTCCCTGCCCGCCTGCTCTCCCTCCGTCGCACCGGCTCCCTCTCCGCTGCGCTGCCTCCCCTTCCGGCTCGTCGCCTCCCCCTCTGGTCCGTTGCCTCCCCCTTCGTTGCGCCCCCTCCTCCTCCGCCGCGCCTCCTCCTCCGCCGCCACGCCGCCTCCTTGTAGTTCAAGGTTACATTTTTCAACTTTTGTGATTTGTTTAAGTTTTTAGTTAATTTATAGTTTATGTTAGATGATTTGTGATTTGGTCAGTATGATTTGTTATTTGGTTATGATTTTGTTAGATTTGTGATATTAGATTGTATGATTTGTGATTTAGTTTAGAGTTTTGTTTGATTTGTGATTTAGTTTGTATGAATTGTGATTTTAGATGATATTTGGTTTGATTTTAGTGATTTGGTTTATTTGGTTTATGATTTGTGATTTGGTTAAAGTTCCTTTTAAACTTTAAAAAACTGGTTTAGTTTAATCTATAATCTATAAATATTAATAAAAGAATGTTTCTTTTGCCACTTGTTATATTCTTAAACCATTTTTTTGACACTTGTTATTTTTTTCATTTTATTTTCCTCCAAAAGGGTATTAAAGTAATTTAAAAACTCAAACAATTTATCTCTCTTCATAAAAATTAATTTGATCAATTGATATATTTTTATCTCTCATCTACATTTTTTAAAAATCAAACTATCTTTTTAAAAATATATTTTATTAAGAAAATTTAAATTCATATATTTTATAAAACGTTAAACTTTTTTAAAACAAAATATTTTCAATTAGTCCTTTTTTAAAATAATTATAAAAAATATAGACTTTCTAAAAGTATTTTTATTAAATCAACCAAAATCATTGGAAACTTGAGTTTTTAATAAACAAGATTTTTATAAACAATAAATTTTTATAATAAAATCTTAAAACAAATATTAAAAATAAAACTATTTAGATAAAAGATTTAAAAATAGTATAATTGTTTTATCTCTTGAACAAGTACGTATATATAATTTTATACATATCTTATATTAAAATATCGTACTGTAACTTTTCGTGTTTATTACTAACTATAATCTATTTAACTAAACTATCTATTTATCTATATATCTATCTATTTATAACCTATCTATTATTTATTTACTTGAAATAGTTATTCATATGCAATTATAATCATATTTTATCTTCAAATATGGTTTTATAATTCATAAATTTTTATTACTAATTATTTATTAATTTATTTATTCAACCCGTGTAATACACGAGATACTAACATAGTTACAGAATATGCAGATGTTAAAAAAACAATATTTTTTTGTAGACTGCAAACGTTTGGTCCACCTCTTCTGTTGTAGATGTCTGTAGATGTGGTACGCAAACTACAAACGTTTTCCTGCAGAAAAACAAACAACATCTTAATGTGTTTTGATGTTTTGTATTATAAAACAAAATTTATACGTAAACTTATGTGTCGTACGGATACATTGTAAAATAACATCAAACCTTTAAAATATTAAAATTTTAATTTGTTTTTTATTTATTAATTTGAAACATGATCATTATATCTTTTTCATCATGTATCACCTGCTTCTTCTGGAAGAAAATATTTACACAATAAATAATCGTTTGATTCTATTACTAGTACACATCAGCACACAATTCTTATTTATTACACAATGATTCTTTATTATAACACAACATAACCAATGTTTTCTATCTTGTTAAAATCAGAATGATCACAAAATGATTTTCCACTTATATATAACACAATATTAGTTAATAACACAATATTAGTTAATAAGACTCAATACTAGTTAATAAGACTCAATACGTTAAGACACAATGCATTTGTTTACACAATGAAACATCCAATTGATGGTATATTATTACACAATAGTACATTATATATATTATTACACAATTATAAAACAAGAGAACCCAATGTTTTCTATATCGTTCAAATCCATAAGATCATAAATGATTCACCACTTATATATGACACAATATTGCTTAATAAGATACAATATACTAAAGTAAAATGCATGTTATTTACACAATGAAACATTCAGTTGATGGTATACTATTACATAGTAGAACATTATACTTATTATTACACAATGACACTTGATTATAATACAACATAACACAAATATGAAATTTACCAGTAGAAGTAGATGATTTCTTCTTTTGATTAATCCGTTCCTTTTGATGGTTGTTATTCTAGTTACGATATTTGAAATGCTTCAGATTCATGTATATCTTACCCATAAATAGACGGTGAACTAGGTTTATTCTTTGCTGGAGACGAGAGCTTTGTTGTTTCCATGAAATTGTTCCGGTGAGTTTTTTCTTAGTTTTGTTAGTTTTTGATTGACATTGAGAGGAAAGCGAAAGCGGTTTTCAAGAGTGGAAAGGACTATAATACCCTTCCGGGTTTTTTATAGTTTCAACAATATTGCAATATTGCCAACGCATAAATCTGGGTTTTAGATCTTCATTAAAATTCAGATCTAATTAATGGCTATAAATCCTTCTTAAAGAATTTATAGGATTTTTAGTTTTGTTAGTCATTTTAGAATAACTCGACCTATATTATTAACTTAAAATACTACCTTAAAAAAACCTTTTCAAACTAAAATATAAAAGATCATATAATTAAAGAATTTATAGTTCAGAAGGATAACAATGGACTTTCTTCTGAAATCGTTTCAAAAGTATATTATTTCTAAACAAATTTCTTAGAGACGTTAAACACGCAATCAAAAAATTTAGTGAAATTTTCTATGCGAAACTAGAATGTAAGTTGGATTTTGGTAGTATTAAATCTGTTTTAGATATTCAAACATAAATATTAATTTGTGTTTTCCTAATACTAGTATTGTATTCATACTTAATATTTAACACATTTATTATTCATAAATTATCGATCCAAACATTTCATAATTTGATGAAATGCATATACAAAAAACAAGTAGAAGCCATTTGATTCAAAAGGAAAGCAACAATGCCCACAACCATATACATACATGTTATAACTTATATGTCCTTTAAAAACCATTATTTTACACTCCAAACAACAAACATGCCTAATAAATCAAACTCATAACATAACTATTGACAGGCACTCCAAAGCTATTTAAATTATACACTCAAACTTCTTATTTTGACATAGAAAGCTAATAACTAAACTTTGAAAGTTCATAATATAAATCACAACGCAATGATGATAATCGGATGTACGAGAATGATCTTGTGGGGAGATGGTCTTCAATGCGTAACAATGCAATATGCGTATATTCATGTTCATGATTTGTTAAGTTCTACGGTCGGGACGGTTGTTCGCAGATATTTCTTTTCTTGTTTCCTTCTTCGAAGACTCTTGTTCCTATAAAATGTGAATAGTGTTAAGTGGTAGTTAGACGCGTGTGGACATTCATGCTGTTAACTAGAGGTGGCACTTTTGACGAACAAAAATGAGTCAATTTCGGTTATGTTTTTATCTCTAAAATGTGAAAAAAACTAAGCTATAAAAGATTTAACAAAAAAATATTGAAGATCGTGATGCATGTGTTCAAATGTATAAACCATTTTGAGTTGGCTTTAATAATATAAACTTTTAGATTATAATTGTCAATCATATAGTCATGCCAACACATTTAACATGTTAATTAATAGTGAAACTGAAGAGACGATAAAAAGTGTTTGTTGGTTCTTCGCCAACCCGATTGGCGATCGACCCATGCGGCTAAGACATTATCTGTTGTGATCGACTCATTCGCCACCAGATACTAACGCTTAACACTTTCAAATTTCTCACTAACTAAAAGATGACACAAACTTATAAAATATAGACAAAATTGCAAGTTTAACTGTGTTAGGAATGAATGTGGTATTTACCAGTACTGGTTTTGCAACATGAAGGAGTCAATTGCAACATTATTCCCATCATCATTCCGATTCCACTGATAGAATGCGTGTGTTTTATTCATGATCTCAAGTGTAGAATGCCCATAGCTTGCCTCTCGGAATGCAGAATAGTCAGGCTGGGGATCATTAAACCTACACAGTTCAAATTTAAAAATGAATAACCTCTGGAAATCAAGATAATGAAAAACATAGATGCATGGTTTAAGACTGATAATTTTTAACATGAACTTATTAACACGACACTAAGTTAAACATGCTTACGTTTAAGTTAGTCAGTTTTTGGATCATAACACATATATAGAATGAAAGTCACCTTGATGCTAGACCTTCTTGGTTCCCACCATCACCAACGGTTATGTAAACCGGAGCTGATTTGTCTGGGACGGGATAACTTACTCCACCCGTGATGTTGTAGTGTATGTTTGAGATTCGGTACTGAAATTGCATATACAACAGAATTATCTTACGATGCAAAAACATTATAGTTAAAAGGAGAACATGCTACGCATGTTGAAAGTGGCCTAAAGTATAGTCGTTCTATGGCATACAACCACTTAAATTATTTTTATTCATATATCTAGATTACTATCGTAATGTTTACTTTTTGTTATCAAAATAGGCCATCCAATATTATGGTAAAAAAGGCAAAAAGAGTTATATATATAAAGGAGGGCGACAAACCGATCTTTCATAAGCATGAACATGTCCAGCGAAGATCACGTCAACTTTGTACTGAACAAACCAACTCTCGAATGCGGCTCGCATGCTTTCACCCTCCATGTAGTGAGCACTATTGCTGTTGTATATAGGTGTGTGCATTATAACAATGAGCCAAGGTGTTTTCTCTCTGTCCACTTTGTTAATTCCTTTTTCAACCAAAAGTACTGAGGCGTATATGTTACTGTCAAAATTCAAATATGTAAGCTATCAAACATAACTAATAATTGTCACATCTATATATATACCATTCGTTTTATAGCACAATTAAGGTAAGAAGGCGAATTACCAAAAGGAGAATAACTTGATAGCACGATTATATGAGCAGATGCTCGTCTAACAGCATACCAAAGAGGACTACTGCTTTCACTGGCTGCATGTGGAGTGGGGTATCTATAAAGATATTGTTTGAAAGGTACAATTTCATCCTGAACATAGAGATTATTAATGAAAAAAGTTAATATTATCAACCAAAATATGAGATGATGTAATTTGATGCAATGGAATTAGCATGTGTCAAGAAAATAGTTAATATGGTAAGTAAAGTTTGTTTGTTGTGGGGGTCTCACTGGAATTAGTCTCTTTTTTCTATGAGATAGATGTAAGGAAACAGTAGCTCGTAAAATGTCATCTAGACTATCTAGTATATGTATATATATATATATACTAAATGATAAAGCTGTATCGCTGATGGGAAGAAAATTATAGTAACGGTGTTGGTATCAGAGTGCTTACCATATACGGCATATACTCTATCTCATGATTTCCTACCGTCGATATCCATGGTTGATACGCTTGAATTTTTTCAACAAAACGACCATACGAATCCCAGCGTACACCAATATCATGATACTGATACTTATCAGCATAAGATAGATCTCCAACATGCAACACAGCTTGTGCTCCGCTCTCAATGTAATGTTCAAGAGTTGACAAAGAATTAAATGTTTGACCCAAGTCACCTAAATTGACCATGTAATCAACAATCATTCATAAAAGTCTAATAATGTTTTCATCAAAGTGAATACAGAAAATGAAGCAAGTGATCACCTATAATTCCAAATTTGTAAGAAGCATTTGGATGGATTTTCGGAGGCGTATGAAACCAAAATGATCGCGTGGAATTACCTTCTCCAATCTCATAAAAGTACTTGGTGTTATACTAACAACAAGACACACTTGTTATTCATGAAAGAGATCTTTTTAACAACATACCATAAAAAGGTGTTATTGAGTTAACCAACATATAATTAGTAAATATATATATGTGTGTGTATGTATATACCTCAAGGTCATCAACAAGACAATGGTGAATATAGCCAGATGTATAGTTGGAAAACATATACTTTTTCACTGTCCCTTCTGCAGTGAATTTATACTTTTTCTTTGATTTTCCATATCTTACTTGGTTTGACCCAGGTTCATCAGGTGTCACCCATGTTATTATTACAGCTTTGCCATCATAATCCCCTTGAGTGATGTGCACCTACAACAAGAGAAAATAAAATAAAATAATAATAACAACAACAATAACAATAACGTTATAAACTCAGAGCTAGTTTATACATGGAATGTTAAAGTTTAAGTTAGAATTATAATTATTACAATTGATGTAAACAAACCCTAGAAAATTACATTTGCTTTTATCCCTATAAATTTTATTCTTGTTTTGATGGTTGAAACATCGGGCCAATTATATAGCTAGCTAACCTGCTGAGGTGCATTATAACCGCTAGGAACCGCGAAAACTTCATTATCAAGAGGAATGTCGGACGCTGGCCACTCTGAACGGATGAAACTGCTTGTGACACCGGCATAGACGTTATTCACAACGCTGAGTAAAACATAGACGATAACCACAAGCCGAGGTATGGATCCCATTTTCTTATATTTCGATGATCATATTGCTAAATCAGCTGCAATCCCAAACATATAAACTGCAAGCACAAAAGAATATATTGCCTGAATTTATCACAAGTTACAAAAAACAATAATAATAATATTTACATATTAGAACACATACACGTACTAGTGTTGGAATATTATAATCAAGACTTATATCATAAGCGTTTAGTAATATTATTTATGTCCTAAGTTTAACCCTCATGGTAGTTAATGGTGTTTAAAGTAATTATGTAACGATACATAGATTTATTGTTAGTTAGTTAGAGTTTATATAATATAAACAAAACACCCATGCAAACCAACTATAATGTAAAAAATCATTCAATCTAATTGACAAATGGAAACACTTACGGATTAACGTTGTTGAGATCGAAAATAGAGTTGGTAGGTATAGTAGTAGAAGCAATCACTATGGTTCACTATTTAAGCCCTATGCAACATGCGTAAGTTAGCAAGGATTATGATTGTGTTTAAAGTAGGCTTTGTACATAAAAATAAAATTATAAAAATAAAAATATATTACGAATAAAGTTGTAATGATAAAGATATTGAATTATTGGAGGTGTGTAATTTGATTGTTCCATTATGATTTTATTTGAAAATCTTTTCTATTTAACCTTTTAGTTTTCAAGGCAATCTTTGAAATAAATATAACAAAAACAAAAAAAAAGAGTTAGATATTAAGTTCATCACTAAAAATATATCTTAGAGGGGTGCAAGATTCACTCAAAACATGAAAGCAAACAATGTGAAAATAACAATGGCTAAAGTTAATATTCAAACACCTTTTGAAACTCATTACCATTTCAACCAAGGTTTGCAATCTTATGTTGCAACTAAAGAAATGTTTGCAATCTTATGTTGAGAACTTTTGATAATCCAAGCTCTTTTAGTTATAAGCCATGTAATATTTCTCGCAAGTATAGAGGGAAGCGTGTATATAACTAAGTAATAAACATTATTTACTACAAATTAATCAAATGAAAGAGGACTCATACAAATCAAAAAGATAAAACTGTAACATGCGCAAAACAATTACTTGAGTTATGAGAGAGTGGCATCTACAACGATTAGCAAGGACCAAATCCGCCATGCATGGTGAAAAACCCCAAGGTCCTCATATTGACAAGACTAACAACCGTTCGGTTTTATATCTTAGAAGCACTATTGAAGCCAAACCAACTGGTTTTTACACGATCCTTCGGTTCATACACGTGGATTTTGATAGCAACAAAGTTGAATGTTCATTAAGGTCCGTTTATATTACATATGTGTGTTCATATAGGTTTGTAGACATATAAACGAACAAACATAGACAATTGCATTTCTTTCATGAATAATAAAATTTATTCATGTTTGTTTGCTTATTCAATTAATATGAAACAACAAACAAACACGAAACCTTTTTTGTATTTATTTGGTTTGTCTACGATCTCAAAGACATTGTGTAATGAGAATTTGTAATATGTTTTATTAAATAACAAAAAATATACACAATATATAATCTTATTACTTTTTCTTAAAGTTGTGATAGATATTAAGCTAGTGATTTATGTGGTGTCATCATATCTATCCCCCTCACAATTAAAAGAATGAGAGACCATGCATGTTACTCTCAGGCTCTCAACAATTATTATGTTTAACAAAGTATGATTTATGGGTCATACTCATATCCTTACTTTTATGGTTTTGTGCTTTTACGTAGGGATATGAAACCGATTGAAACATAAATCAACATGGGCTTTTGTTAGTGAATCGTTCGATTGACCTACATTATACGGCCCATTTCAATATGGGCCTAAAGTGCAACCCAAAATCAAATTAAGTTAAATATATGTTCAGATAAGTTGAAAGAAACACTAACATTATATCCATAATCCATACAATTCTATCCAATTACCCTGATGGCTCGATACACTTTTCTTCGTATAACATTTTAAAAAGTTAACATTCAAACGCTCGAATTTAGTCCATCAATTACCTTGATGGCTCGATACACTTTTCTTCATACAACATTTCACAAGGTAGCGTTTATATTCTCGAATGATCAGTATTGTAATATTATTAACTAAAGATAATGATTGATAGCCCTCAATATGCAAATAAAAAGGCTAATAATTGGCATTGTAATATTATTAACTAAAGATGATGATTGATAGCCCTCAATATGCAAATAAAAAGCTACAAAGTATAGAAATATCTTCAGATTCGATACTTAGGTTTTAAATTACAATAAAAGTTAGGTCGGCGTGTTATGTTATGTTTTTAGAGTTCGTTACATATGTTGGAGACAACAACACCAACATTATTAAATACTTAAAACAATTGTATGAATATTTATCACCCATCGCGGTCGACCACACCAGTTGAGGCACCCCCGTTAGAGGTGGCCAAAAATACCGGTTCGGGAACCGGTTTCGCCGGAAAACCCGAAACCAGTTTGAGGCCCAAACCGGTTCAGACCCAACCCAGTCAACCGGTTCTTCCCCGGTTTTCAATTTTCGTTTCCGAAACCGGTTTTTGAACCGACCCGGTTCCAACCCGGTTTTCAAACCGGTTTCCAACCCGGTTTCAACCCGATTTGCAACCCGGTTACCATTGGGTAACGGGTATATAGCCGTTTGAGTTGTTTTTTGACCGTTTTTTTATGTTTTTTTACCATTATATCCACACTAGGTTAGTATATATATATATATATATTTGATGTTTTGATTGAATCACAACAACTTATAACACTCTCTACTCTTAAACATCTCAAAAACGCTCTCACAAAGTCACAAATACTTTTGTTTTAAACGCTCTCATCAAAAATCTCTCAAATGGCTTCATCAAGTGCTCAATCATTTGTTGGTTGTGATGCTTCTTCAAGCAACGTGGTGGTAGCAATCCTTCCTACGAATATAAACCGCGAAATATGGTGCAATTTCGATTTATGTCAAATGGCTAGCGGTCCAAATAAGGCTTGTTGCAAGTATTGTAATAAGTTTTTCAAATCAGATGCAAACACAACGTTAAAAAATCATATTTCAAATAAATATTGTAAACCGTTGGTCAAGCTTCGATGACAAACGAAGGAAATTTTTGGCTTATAACGTTGACACGGTTTGGGAGCAAATGACGCATTTTGTAATTCAAAAAAGCTTGTCATTCAAACATTTCGACAACGAACGTTTGACTCGACTCATTCAACGAACTATCCAACCACGTTACACCAATGTAAGTCGTGTATACTATTGTAAGAGATTGTTTAAAAATGTGGAAAAAATCTAAAAATGAATTAATATCATATTTTGAAAATTTACAAACGGGTGTTAACTTAACTAGTGATGTTTGGTCGACACCTCACGGTTCACCGGACTCGTACATTTGTGTCACAACCCATTGGGTTGAACCCAATTCGTGGCAAATGATGAAATGTACGATTGCGTTTGAATTGTTTGATTATCCTCACACTGGCCAAAATATTTTTTTATCTTATGGATAAAGTTATTTAAACGTATAAATTATAAAACAAAATATTTTCTATATCTTTTGATAACGCGTCAATTACACTCTTGCGATAAATCATTTGAAATTAAAATATTAACCAATTTGTGAGGGTGCATTTTTTCATAGTCGATGTGTTACGCACATTATAAACTTAGCCGTTCAAGACGGTTTAAAAACAATTAAAACAGTGAAAGATTGTTTTAAAAGAATGTTATGTGACATGTTTAGTAATAACCAAAGATATACTAGATATCGCAAGTTTTATAAAGATGCAAATACCAATGTTTAGGCCCGAATTGGGACGTACCAACACGATGGAATTCCACTTGTAACATGTTTGAAAATGCTATTGAACAAAAATAAAGTTTAATAATATTTCATAATAGTTTGGTAAGTCGGGGAAAAGAAAATTTTTTACCATCCATCGGGTTGGGCCATTATCGAAAAAGTAACAAAAATGGTTCAAAATTTTAAAAACGCAACTACGTGTCTTTTCGGAGTTTATTACCCAACGAGTCCGTTAGTACTTCACCAAATTTATTTAATGACTTCAAAATTAAATGAAATGTCGTGTAGGGGTAGACCTTATTCTGATATGATACCCCCAATGAAAAAAAACTTATAAAGTAATTTAAAGAAATGCATCCGGTTATTACATGTGTCGCTGCTTTAAACCCTTGTTTAAATTTGTCGGGGGTTGAAACTTTGTTTGATAAAATTACTTTAAATATGGATTTAGAAGTTGGTAACCCAATGTATAGTAAAACTTTAAAAGTAATTTTAACAAACAATTAGAAAATATGTATGATGTTTATTTATTAAAATACGGGGAAACATCACAAATTCATGAGGCTTTAAGGCATGCGGCAAATGCCGAAAGTTTGAATGATCCAATGTTTGATTTATATAATACTTTAAGGGATGAATGTAATAAACGTCAACATGGTAACACTCCGAGTAGTGAATTCGGGAGGTATGGTCTTACAAACTTTTTATCCACCATGACTTCACAAGATTTTAATTTTTTTGACTTGTTGGCTTGGTGAAAAGGTAAGGAAGATCAATTTCCCATCTTATCCAGCATGGCCTGAGATTTACTAACTGTCCAAGCTTCCACGGTAGCTTTGAAATCTGCTTTTTCTGTTAGTGGCAGGGTTATATCAATAAGACGAACTCAATTCACTCCACAAGCGGTTGAAATGTCAATTTGCTTGAAAGATTATTTGGATGCAGCGAAAGAGTACAAGACAAACGCTCACTTGAAGGAGAACTGAAATACGAAGCTGAATTATACGAGGACAAGGTAGAGAGTGGATTGACACTAGGAATGACCGATGATGAAATGACATATGATGACTACCTTCGTAACAGTTCCGATTCTGGTGGCGAAGATTAGACATACAAGTATAAGCGGCATATGCTAAATGTTTAGTTTTAAAAATTATTATTTACCCTTGTATATTGTTTAAATTTTATAAATGTTTCATATACTTTACTTGTATTTAAAATTGTATATATATGTTTATAAATGTTTTAAATTGTTTAAATGTTTTAAATTGTGTAATTGTTTTACTTGTTTTAAATTGTATAAATTGTATTTTTGTTTTAAATGTTTTAATAAAAAGTTTTAAATTTTCTTTGAATATAATAAAAAATCCAAATTTCTAAATAAAAAACCGGTTTGGGCCGAACGGGTTTGGGTCCGAACCAGTTTTCAAACCGACCCAAACCAGTTTGATAGGGTTGTGAATTATGAGTTTGGAACCGGTTCCAACCCGAATCGGTTTAGGGCCAACCCGGTTTTGACCAAGTTTGACCAACCGGTTTCGGTTTCCAACCCGAACCGGCTTGGGCCCGAAACTCGGTTTGTACACCTCTACCCCCGTCCACCACCACCGGTCGACACCTCGCACATCCACTAACTCGTCGCCAACACATCGTCGTCGACCGTGACCAACCAATGGAATTGAAAGCTTCACTTTATATTTGGGTAATTATATCCTTTTTTATAGTTTCACATTTCAATTTTACAAATCAAATAAATGTTCACCAAAATTTCAAAATTTGCCACACAACTTTCAAAACTTTACAACTAAGCATATCTACACAAGATGACCTATTTCTTCAACGGCGTTAACCCTATTTTCTTTCAATTTCATTCCTCGTGTTTGCCCTAATTCCATAATGCCCCTCGATTCCTATTTCCCCCATCTTCTTCGTCGATTTGATCTCAAAATTCACTAGCAAACCACCAATCAACCCTCTGTTCTCTACAAATTCCCCTAATTTTAACCTAACAATCAAAACCCTAACTTTTGAAGCAGTCAAAGTGTTCGAATTGCTGAAGCAGAGCTGCTAAGTGAGTTACTTTTTTCCTGGGTTTTTATTCTTTATGTTTCTTCGATTTAAGGGTTTTGATAACTTTGGCTTGCATTCTGTATTTAGTGTTTTGAATTTTCTTGTTGTATATGTGTTTCTTGTTAAGATTTTAGTCGTATGATGCGTTCTTGAGTGTAATCCTACCTAAAAGGAGCTAAAAATGTTGATTTTCTGTAGGGAAAAGGTGCTAAGAACATTAAGTTTACACCAAGTGCCATTAGTTGAGAAATGTTGGTGTATGTTGTACAGAATTTTGCATTGATATGTACTCTAATTGACATAAAGAAAACACTTGTGTTTACATTAAGGGTTAAAGGAGATGGGTGGTCAAAGTTTCCCCCTCTACAGATTATGATTGGTAGATTGATCTTTCGAACAGTCTTGATTTAACCTTAATTGGTGTGTTCGCGCTTAACTGCGTGCTAGCTTGCTTAATTAACGAAGTAGTCAAGCATGGGATATAGGTATATCTTGTTCGAAGTAACTTATAGTTTGTTCTGCTTGAGTATAGTTTAAAACATAAACTTCTGGAGCTTTGTATGAAATCTTAGAGTTGAAGTGAAACTACCAGCTTCAGACTCTAGTTTGGTTCTTTAGCACATTGGTTTTGTTTTCGTGTCGATATCTTTGGAAATTTTGGTTATATTTTAGTTGACAAGTATGTGTAAAAGGCATTAATTGGTATTATCTAAAGGATATGTTGGATATTGTCTTAAAGAAGATGGGTGAACATATGATGTTTTTGTTATGAAGTTCTTAACCCTTGGAAAATACCTCAAGAATTATGAGTTCTTGAATAATGATCAATTGAATTGTTAGCAATGCTATCTATTCATATTGTGCACTTGTTTGGTGTCAGACTGTTACAATTACATCTTAAAAAATTAACTCCTAACCGTGTATAATATAAACGATGCCTAACGTAACATGTTTTCTTGTGTCAATGTGTGTGTAGGTAAGTATTTATGGCTAAAGGGAAGCTTATATTAATCTGCCAATCTGGCGGTGAATTTGTGACAAATGATGATGGAACCATGTCATATAATGGAGGAGAAGCAAACGCAGCAAATGTCACTTCTGAAACTCCATTCAGTGATTTAAAACTAAGTTTGGCTGAAACATGCGACTTAAACCAAGAAACAGTTACTGTGAAGTATTTTCTGCCAGGAAATAAGCGGAACTTGATTACTGTAAAGAACGATAAGGATGTAAAAAGAATGATTGATTTTCATGGGGATGCAATTACTGCAGAAGTGTTTGTTATGGGAACACCAGGATTTAATCGTAGTGCCCTAGAAATGCAAACTAACAGGTATTATTAATGTTGATACTTCGCCTTCTTTTGTTACAGTTACAGGTGGCAAAAGGGGGTGGGTTGGGACTTGGGTTATGGGTTAAAATGTGTTTAGTTGGTTTGACCCGAAAGTCTGAAACACTTTTTCTAAATATTCTAAACTTTTTATAGATAACCATTGTATCAAACACGATAACCAAAATTATATTATATCGATAGTTATAAACTTTTCTTACCAAAGGGCTTGTAGCCAATGGTACCCAGGTGTTGGTAAAATGTTGGCCCGCCCAAGTGGGCAAATCGATGTATGTTAGGAGTGGATTAGTGGGTGTGTGAGTTTGCTGTTCAGATTAGTTATAAGTTTTCTTGAACAAAATGACCTGGGCGGTTTTATGTGTTAAAAATACAGTTTGGGTGATTTGTAACCTTTTCAATCCACTTGACCTGCTTCTTATATGCGTTTTATCTTATACTTTGTATATTTGAATTATTATCTTACCTAGTTTGACCTTAGTGGAAATAATACATTACTCAAATAACAATAGCACTTGACCTCTTAATGTTATGGAATGTGCCTAAAGCGTACTAATCTGTGATCAAATTGGTGATATACCCACAGGCAAAACCCTACCGAGAAGGACGAGACTGTAGAAAAGGATAACTTGAGTACCAAGAAAGACGAGAAAATAAAACGAGGCAAAGCAGGTCCCAAGAAAGATAAGAAGGTGAAAAAAGAAGACAAGGTGGCCAAGGGTCCTATTGTATCTCCAGCTAGAATAACACGCCGTTCTGTTGCTGCTGCCAATGCCGAAGCATCTTCTCGTAAAAAAGAAAAAGAAAAAGAAAAAGAAAAAGAAAAAAACAGTTCCAGATGATGCTAGTAAGTCAGACGGTTCTACCAGTGATACTTCATCAAGTGCTGAATCTGAGCAGGTCAACGTGAATGCCAACTCAGATTGTAGTTCTGACTACAAGCCTAGTCGGTATGCAAAAAGGAAAAAAGTCAACAATCAAAATGAAACACAAGGCAACGCTAGCCCTGCTGACAGTGTTAAGAAACGAAGACGTGCAACCCCATCTTGGAAGCTTGGTGCCAATGGCGGCCCACTATAGTTTCTGATTCTGCGGGGTCAAAATCTAGGGGTAGTTCTGGAAATAAAAGATCACAGAGAAAGAGTGGTAGGCTAGCTTCTAAAGAAGTTGAGTTGCAGGAGAAAAAATCAGGAAGAAAAAGGGGGCGCCCTCGAGCCACTACCAGTGATCAAGAACCTGAAGATTTTACGGGACCCCCTGCTATTGACATGTGTGATGATGATGTCTCACCTGAAACTTTAGTTTCCTTGTGGAAGTCAGCTATTACTGGTGTTGGTCAACAGTTCACTAACGTACGGGAGTTTCAAGAGACATTGCGGATATACGCCATTGCAAATGATTTTGAGTTCAAACTCAAGAAAAACAATAAAAATCGTGTGGTTGGTGTATGTGCTGTTGAAGGGTGTTCTTGGAAGTTTAATGTTGTGTGGGTCCCATCTACAGAATCTTTTAAGATAAAGACCATGAACGATGTACATACTTGTGAAAAAGAATCAAACAACTGGTTGCTAATTCCATAAAAGAGAAGCTACAAGAATCGCCACATCTAAAACCAAAAGACATCGCTAATGGACTTTTGAAAAACCATGGAGTCGGTACAAACCATGCAGAAGTATTTGATGGAAAATTGATTTCGCGCGAACAACTTCATGGGTCAGATAAAGATGCGTATAATAAGTTACCATGGTTTTGTGATAAGATTATGGAAACAAATCCTGGTAGCATCTCAAAACTCGTAATCGGTGAGAATAAAAGATTTAAAGCTCTATTTGTGTCATTTTACTCGTCATTATGTGGATTCCAAAACAGTTGTCGCCCACTTCTTTTCCTTGAAGCTACTTCTCTGTGGTCAAAGTATGGAGAGATTTTATTTACAGCTAATGCCATTGACGGAAATGATGATTTTTTTCCTGTTGCATTTGCTATAGTAGATGTTGAAGATGATAACAATTGGCATTGGTTCTTGGAACAGTTAAAGCTACAATCTTTAACTCACAACTACCTATCACATTCGTGTTTGACAGAGAGAAGAATTTGAAAACATCTATTCTTGAAGTTTTTGAAGGCTCTCATGTTGGATACTCAATTTACCATCTTCTAGAAAGCTTCAAAAGAAATGTCAAGGGCCCGTTTCATGGTGATGGTAAAGCTTTTTTGCCGTTCCATTTCTTGGCTGCAGCACATGCAGTCCGTCTTGGTGGTTTTAAAAAGTCAACCGAACAGATAAAACAAATATCATCACAGGCTTATGATTGGGTAATGCAGATTGAACCTCAACATTGGACTACTTCATCTTTTAAGGGGAACGATACAACCACATTATAGATGATGTTGGCGGATCACTTTCTAAGTTAATGGAAGATTATCAGGAGCTACCCATTTTACATAAAATAGATGCCATCATACGTATGATGATTGATACCATTAATGATGCTAAATTGGATGGAAGTATGTGGTCAAGCCACCTTACTCCATCAAAGGAGAAACAACTTCAAGAAGAGAACGCCAAATCCTGTGGTTTAAAAGTATTGATATCTTCTGATACTTTGTTTGAGGTTCGTGAAGATTCGACCCATGTTGTGAATATCAGTACCTGGAGTTGTACTTGTCTAGGGTGGAAAGAAACAGGCCTACCATGTCGTCACGCACTTGCAGTTTTTGCACTGATTGGTAAAGACCCGTATGAGTTCTGCTCAAGTCACTTCACAGTGGACGCTTATCGTTTAACCTACCTAGAGCCGATCAATCCAGTACCAATTGAAAAGGAAGAAGATGAAAAGATAGAAACTGAGCAAGTAGGGGATGAAAAGACACAAGCTTTGATTGTGGAGGGTGAGAATGAGGAAGCTGGTGAAAAGACCGTTGAGGTTGAGAATGAGGAGGCTGGTGAAAAGACTGAGATTGAGGTAGCTAATGGTGAAACGCAAGCTAAGATTGAGAAAGAAGAGGAGTGTGCGAAGGTAGAAGTTGAAGATGAGAAGGGTGAAAAGATGGAGATTGAGGTTACATTGGGTGAAATCGAAGAAGGTGGGAAAGTGGAGGATGAAAAGGAGGCGATTGAGAAAGATGAGAGCAAAAAGGGTAAGATTAGCGAAGAAGCAGAAGAAGATGATGTGCTTGTGCTAGTGCTTCCTCCCATACCTGCAAAACCAGTTGATGTAATGAAGGAGAAGATGGATTGGGATGAAGCAGAGGTGGAAACAAAGAGAACAGTAACATGCACAAACTGCAAGCAACCTGGGCATAATAAGAAGTCTTGCAATCTGTACCAGCTGCAACAGTCTTGTTGACTTTGGTCAACGCTAAAACTTTTAAGCAAGAACACACACCAGGTATGATACCCTTTGTTAATATGCTGATTTGAACTTGTATGTCATGGTTTGAGAATATTTGGTTAGACTTATACCCTTTGAATTTAGTTTATTTAAAAGTTACTCTAGTGAAAGTAGGAAAAACAATTGGTGAATAAAGATTTCTGTTTGTAATCCTGGTCAAATTGAGAATTTGGATTGGGTTTTTGCTTATTGTAACCGTTTGAACTTGTTACAATTATCTTGCTCTAGACAGATGACCTTTAAGGGGTTTAAAGACAGAAAACCAGTGAAAACTGGATTCGAATATAAGACCTTTGGTAGAAGGACTAAGAGAATAACAGTGTGCAACTTGTGAAAGCTCCTATAGCTAGATTTGTTCCTTAGAGTTTTGGGTTCTTAAAGTTTGTTTTTTATGTTGGTTTTGTTAAATATAGAAGTTGTTAAGTTACATAATACATTCAGAATTCTATATTATAATATGTCCTCCTCATGGGTATAAAACTTTTTGTTCTTCAAATATATTATGAAATAAAAATGGAAAACTTCTAAATCTCTCACTTATAATAATACAAAAATGAGAATAATATTCTTAAAATTACTGATAAATTTATGTACATTAATAATATCTTTTACTAAAAGACAAAGTATGCTTGCTTTCTTTAATTTCGGCGCAAGTTATCAACTTATTTATTGTAGCATTTTAAATATATCAAAAATATGTTCAAAAAATTTAATGCATCATTTACAAATTACAATATTTAGTATATCAAGTTCTATATAAAATTAATTTTAGAAAAGAAGTTAAAATTGGTCCATACTCCATAATTATTGAGAATGGCATGTATTATTTAACTATATTCCTAGTAGAATGAAACTTTTGTCTTATTTGTGTTATTATAAGTTTTATTGCTGTTATTCCTTGATCTGAAATTAATATTTTATGTGCAAGACTACTTCTTTTGATGGATGCTTTTGTTTATCGGATGGAATATCCTAGGTTTAAATCCGAAAAATGGTAGAATAGTTTAGAGGAAGTAGATGTTAGGCAGTCTTTTAATTAACTTCTAATGGTTTAGAGATTTAAATGGTTCAGCATTTAATGGTGCAGACTGTTAGTTTCGCGAGTAAATGTTTGAATGGTTCAGACATTTGTCTTTGAATGGTTAAGCATTATACTAGTGTTAAATGGTTAATATTTCTAGTGTTAATGGTTAATATTTCTAGTGCTAAATGGTTAATATTTTTAATGTTGAATGGTTAAAACCTCTTATTTGAATTAGTCAGACATTTGCATTTGAATAGTTAAACGATATATTAATTTTTAATGATTCAGACTTCTTAATAATTCAACACTTAATGGTTCAGACTTTTTATTGGTTCGGCACTTAATCATTCAGAAGTTATCAAATAGTCCCTAAGAGTAAGGTAGATGTATCGTTAAAAGATATAATATTTTATGTTTTATTATGAACTCTATTTCGAGCTTGTTAATTTATAAATCTGACAATTTTGTGTTAAAATGGAAAATAAGACATCATCCATTTATGTTAGTAAAAAGAATCATAAGAAATTTTAACATGAACTTATAGTAGAATAAAACGATTCAAATGTGTATATAACTTGAAATATATATCTAACATATGTTGTGATTTTCTATAACATAAGAAATTACATTGCCTATGATTGAGTTATACGAGTTGTTTGTTTGTTGCTTGAGATTAAGCACCTGATTTAAGTCAAGTTCAAACAAACTCAAGCGTGATGAAGCCTAAATAAAAGCTCATTTAATAAACAACTTTGCAATAAAGCTTTGTAGAAGAGAGTTCAATTTAGTTTGGAAAAAAATAATAAATGATAAAGAGCCAAGTTTTTGTAAAATTGCTTAGGAGTTAAGCTTAATATATGAGGGTTAAAGCGAATCGAGCTCAAGCTTAATCAAACTCAGTTGGACTTGACACATTTACATCCCTATCTCATACAGGAGCATATATGCATACAAACACATATACATACATACTCAAAACCAGTTTATATTCAAAACTAAAATGAAGGATTGTAGATTGAACTAGATGGTTTTCTCACATAAGGTGAGTTTTCTTATGAAGGTGGTCTTGGATTTGAAACTGATAGGAATAGACCGATGTACGAGCTTTTTTTAAGGACGTATTAGTCTAGTGCCTTAATGATCTAATTAACCGTTAAAAAATAAAATATGAAAAATAAAGAAAGATTGCATAATCCACTATCGTTGCGGCAAAATTGAAGGCTTGAAGCAGTGTTTGACCATTGACTGATATTTTGTTTTGACTAATTTTCTTCCAATTAGTTGACTTTCAATATGGTTTATTCACATGTATAAAATCTCCCAAAGGAGTTTATAAACTATAAATTCTGACACCAACATGTCCGATTTTTGTCATCCATTTTATTTATAATCAATCAACATTTTTTTTTGCTTCTATACATTGTTATATACTTATATGTGTCAACTACTACCGATTAAATTTTGCAATTAAGTTGTGGAAAATGTCGGTGTCTCATTAGAATATGAAGAACATGAATGAAAATTTGAATCTAATGAGCTAGTGGTCTCTTTGGGGAAGAACCTCTTCATTTTATGAACTAGTGGTAATATTTGTTTTCATTTTATCCTTTTCAAACCTTTTTATTAAAATAATTTTTTATCGAGTAAGTTTGTTTGTTCTATACGGTATCGGTTTGATATTATCTCAAAATAAGAAGCCTATGTTGAAAATTATTATAATTATTTGTTTGGTTGTTTATACCTTAAATCGGGTGTAAGATCCAAAGGTGTGTTTGTTATGATGTTTTATAATGAAAGTATGAATTTACGTGTGTTACATATTGTAAAGCATGAGGGAAATTGGGGGCAAATAAATATTCAATTTCATTTTATATTTATTTTACAATAATAACTTAAAGAACTCCTATTCGGCTATTCATGTCCTTTCTTATACATCAAACAATGTTTTTTATAATCATATATTTTTTCTTCGTAGTTTTTCTTTACAACAATACTCATTTTTAATCATATTTATAAATCAAACATTTCCCATACCTATCTCATAGTATCTTCTACTTTAAAACAATAATCAACCATAATAATATTATATATGAAACGAATATCTTGTATAGTAAACATTCATTGTTTTATTTTCTATTTTTTATCTGTATTAAATTTCAGTTTATTTAAATCAAAACACTTTAGTATTTATATGATATTAAAAAGAAGAAAATAATGATATGTCATCGTGTATTGAAACTAGACATCTATCACTCATTTAGGCGTGAATTACCCTTTAGTAGTTTAGTTGTCATCAAATCAAATTCAATATAAATTTGATATGTCATCTTTCTAATTTCTCAAATAGTTTTCTTCAAATAGTTTTCATATACACTCCATTCATCAAATACTTGTTTTTTATCGTGTATATACACATATATCTTCACTTTTCATTATGATGTTCAGGAATTTGTTAGTAGTTTATTACTAACAAAATCAATTTAGTTAGAGGGTGGTTATAAAATTAATACTACTTCAAAATGAAACTATTATCGTTTTTCAAATAAAGTTAGGCTTACAATTATAACAATGGAATTTGAATATTTTTATTAAATTAAATATATTACTACTTACTGTATTACACATGTTAAATAAATAAAATATTATATAAAATATAAAATTATTATAATAAAAAGATACTTTGATATAAGATATAATTGAAATTAGATTACTGTATTACACATGTTGAATAAATAAAATATTATATAAAATATAAAATTATTAATAATAAAAAGATAATTTGATATAAGATATAATTGAAATTAGGTATGATTAAATACTATACATAATAAAACAATGATCTCAACCTCTTAAACTTTTTTTTGTATTTTTTTATAAATAAATATTAAATATATTGTTTCAAAACAAGCTGTTTTATTTTTAGATTTTTTTGTTATATCTTCTATTTTAAATCTTTTTTGCTAATAAAAAAGTAAGTTTTTTAAAAGCACCAATTTTAAGATATTTTGTACTTTTATAATTGTTTGATGTTTTATAAAAGTTTCTTGCTTAATAAAATTTTCTTAGAAATAACGTTAATAAAAGATACATTTCTTAAATTATTAAAAACTTAATTGTAACCTAAAAAGAATTAAATAATATTATTAGTAATTAATGTATCTATTTAATAAAGGACATAAAATCTGACAAATTTTAACGAAAATAAATATGATGTTTACACGTTTCTCACGAAAAATTATATAAACTAATTCAATAAAAGAAATAATAAAAAGCTATGTCTAAGTTTTACATGGAATTGTAAAGTGTAGATTTTTCTGTATTGGGTAGATCTAGGAATAAAAATAGTATTATTTTTATTGAAAGCAATGGGTATGTGGGTCCCACGTAAACAGCTGTGAAAAGAGAAGTTCGACCGGATCCACCCGATCGGACAACCGGTCATCTTCATAGCGACTGCGACTCCAGAACCGTTTTTTTATTTTGTTTGCAAATATACTTTATGCTATAATAATAATAATAATAATAATAATAATAATAATATAATAATAATAATAATAATAAAATAATAATAATATATAATAATAATAAATAATAATAATAATAATAATAATAATAATAATAATATAATAATATAATAATAATAATAATAATAATAATAATAATAATAATAATAATAATAAAATAATAATAATAATAATAATCTATTAATTCAATAATATATAGACCATGGTTTAAGTACTAATACAGTATGTAAATTAGGTTTATGATCTATTATTAGTGTTGTAACATCATTGTGAGGCTAGATTGACGTTTATTTATTTTACGCTAAGTGTCTATTTGGTTTGACATAATGAAATGACGAATGAATACAACGAATAATGAAATAAATAATTAAATTCTATTATTATGTTTGGTTACTCTTTACAAATAAAATTAATTATTACTTGTGTTTTTATTAGGTATGAAAATACGAAGGAATAAAATATAAAAGTAGTTATGGCGGTGGTGGTGGCGGTGGTTGTGGTGGCCGGTGGTGGCGGCGGCTGTGGTGGCCGGTGGTGGCGTGTGGTGGTTTCCGATGGTGGTGGTGCCTAGTGATGGTTTCCGGTGACGGTGGTTGGCGACGGGGGTAGTGGTGACCGTTAGTTGGCGGAGACGAAGGTGCTAGTGGCCAGATGTCATCTGAATCATATTATCACATTAGACGTCATGATGCATTTCCTTATAGCAATATTGGTCGGAAAAGTGGATTGAGAAAATCCAGATATCATCTGAATCATATTGTCACACTAGACGTTGTTGGTTCACATGACAGAAGAGTTTATTTATGTCCTTAAACATCAATCAATGTTAAATAGTATTAACAAGATCTAGTTATCAAAGGTTACTCAAACCATTTTATCATGCTAAATCCGAATTGCTTTAAAAAATTATTATTGGAATTCTTATTAAAACTAACATCCATAAAAAAAACAGAATTATCCATATAGAAGAATTGTACACCTTTGAATAAAAGAAAACAAAAAGCAAGTAGCTTATCACTACATGTATTATATCCCATATATCCATAAATAAAGGGTGGAGAAATAATTAGATTTATTATTATTATTATTATTTAAAAGGACGAGTGAAATTATATTATTATGGTCAGGATTGTAGATTCTTTATGTTATTCCTTAACCTTGATTTGATTCCGAAGAAAAAGCATGCCATTTTCATTGTATTAGATATGTTCATAGTTTTTGTTAAATTCTAAAAACTTCAAAATATTTTTTATTAGATTAGTTGTTATTACATACTACTTGTAACCTTAATTTCATTAGATTATGTCAATAGATGCTAGCAATAAAAATTTTATAAAAGGTTTGTAATTAATTTATTTAAGCAAGTCAAGTTTTTTATCAAAAAAATCTCGAACTCGAGTCTCACTCAGCTTGTTCAGGTCGACTTTTATTCAATTCTCAACTCAAGCCCAAACAAAAACAATTGAGTCTGAACATAAGATGAGGTTTTGTATATTGTTGGTTGAACTAGAAAAAAACATAAGTTGAGCAAGTTACATAATAAAAGAGAATCGCAATAAAACTCAAAGAATACAAAATGTGGTAAAATCATGCATCATGGGACATGTATAAGTCTACATGTTACACTAACAATAAAATTAAGAAATTTTCATAAATGATTGTGAGAACTCTATGATCACATGATATACAATTCACGTTAACACGATCATATCATTCTCACACATTAAAGTCACAAGGGAAATGAGAAACACAAATACAGTTCGCCGTAACATAACATGTGCCATTCATGTTTTCTTTATTTATATCTATAGTCAGAAAATGATAAAAACACCATGAATATGAAGTGTTATATGTATTATATTATCAACTTTAGCTCTAAACTATAACAAATGTGTTTTATAGTGCTAACTGTTAGAACATACGTTAATAAAGAATCACATTGTGATCTGAATTATTTACCGTTAAAAGACTAAGTTTTCTAACAATTACGTTTCCTTTTTCATATATCATTAGCTTTCTTTCTTCTTCTTCTTGTCCGCTAAAAGTAAAAGTGAAAAAGTAGTTCATATGATTCGCCGTTATTTAATCATTCTTGTTTGAAGTAACACATAATTTAAAGTTTCAACAACCTCTTTTGTTTGGTAGACACTTTAATTTAATGTTAATGTTTTATCCAGATAAAAAGAACAAAAATGGAAAGTTGAAGGGGTAAAAGTTAAAAAGTGGTATCCAACATACACTTTTCCGAATATGCCATTCATCTCCCTCGAAAACTTGAACAACTTCACCTTTAATTGAAATATTTGCGCTCGATAAAGGCTCTTTAATATATACGTGTGCAAAAGTTTACTCAAAATTTTAACATAGAAAAACTTAGTATATAATCAAGTTTCTTAACCATTTGACAAATTTAATGTTTGAAAACTTTCATTATTTTACAGTTGAAGCTGATATGTCATTCTTTAAACAATAAATGTTTGATCATATCTCTGAGGACATGTGTTATATTAATCAAACATATCTATTTGTTTTCTAGTTAGAATCACATCCTCAAGTCAATCAGAAAGAAACCCATAATTAAATAAACCCTCTAGCTCAACCCAAAACATATAATCTCCAATGTCGATTTATTCGTTTAATGTTGTTATTCTTACCATATAATCATAAGCAAACTATAAAAATAGTTCACTTTTAATATTTACTAATTTCAGATAAGTTATTTTAATTGTGATTTGATTATTGGATTATGTGATTTATATTATAACAAAATAACTATGTTCTGATCTCCATCTTATTTATTTTGGAGCATCAAAGAACTTTTTGTCCAATGATACTAAAGATTATGATGTTCGTTTCAAGCAGTAAGTGTTATAGTCGAAAACACATAATATAGATTTATGAATGGATTCAGTGTTTGTATACGTTTATCCTCTAAAAACATTCATAGTGTATTCAAAATCTCTATCAGTACAATTTAACAAAAAGTTCACAATCCCTCTAAATTTATATCTTATTTATCAAAACCTCTTAAGCTATATATTTATATTTATCTTACCTAATTAACACATATTTTATTTTTCGTACATTCATAATAACCTAATAAATGATTTAATTCTTACGGTTTATCACCGCAATTGTTCATAATTTGATGATAGCGTTGAAAACTAAAGGAAATAGCGTAACATGAATGTGAGACTGAAATATCAACTCGAACCCGTCTTCCACTTACCATTAGATACAAGCCGCGTTATCCCATATCTTTTAAACCGATCAACGAACCAGACGGTCATCACAAACCAGTTAACAAAACCAGCAACATTTATTATTATAAAAATAACTTTTTTTACACTTATTTGATATTTATTCTAGTAGCAATGGGGTCACTCTCTTTCAAAGATCCAAAACCACTCAACACTACCAAAAGTACAACCTTCAATTCACAAAGTACAACTCACCAATGCACCACAACTCTAGCTTCACCACTTATAACTCTACACCAAAACCATCATCAACTCCACACCCGCCTAGTTGTCTCTCTATCATTCAAACCCCTCTCTATATTTATCACTTCGAGGCCACAATAATCACTCACATTTCACCACCATAAAACCCCTCAACATTCATCGATTCCCTCAATTCTCCGTCGTCTGATCCCTTTTCCGGCTGCCGTACCGCCGCCGGAGCTAAACCCACATGGCGACTTCCACAATTCTCTCAGATCTCGGCACTGAGATCCTCATTCCGATCTGTGCCGTTGTCGGAATCGTCTTCTCGCTCTTTCAGTGGTACCTTGTGTCGCAAGTTAAGCTGTCGGTGGAGAAACCAGCTGACGATGGGAAGAATGGGTTCACGGAGGCGTTGATTGAAGAAGAAGAGGGGATTAACGACCATACGGTTGTTCATAAGTGTGCGGAGATTCAGAACGCTATTTCGGAAGGTAAATTGGGTTGTAATTTGTTCATGTTACGTGAATTTCGTTTGAATTTATGTGGAAAGCTGGAATCTTGAGAGTTTTTGGGTTGATTTTGTTTGCTCGTAAGTTTTTATGTGAGCTCAAGGTGTTTTCCTTCGTAAATTACCGTTTTTACATGTGTGTTAGCTTCTGATTTGCAGTGTATTGATGTTTAATTACTGTTTTTGTTGAATTTAATTCAAAGTATACGATTTGGTGGGATTTTTTGTTCGACTTTAGATCCACCTTTCCATTTCTTTAATACTATTTATTACACCTCAATTCAGTGATGGCGGTGGGTGTTGAATGCTTGAATCAATGGGTATTTTTGGTTCAAATTGAGATCTAACTTCCTTCATTTCTTAAAATTGTTTGTTCAATCTTAAAGTAATGGCGGTGGTTGTTGAATCGATGTGAAATATATGAATTTTAATATGCACGTGTAGGTAGAGTTCGTTTCAAGTTTTCATAATTTTAAATCTTGAGTCATATGATTTCAATCTTCATCAGTCGGTGGGATCTTGCTGGTTGTCGGTGGCATATTTTCAATTTTTATATTTATTCAGATTGTTTTTGGTTGCTATATGCTAACGGGATCTTGAACAATATGGCATCTTTATGATTCAAATGCCGATGCGATTGCATCTGATGTTCTTCCTAGATCTACTTGGTTTGGGGTACCATCTTGTTTTTGATGTGTGCTCTCAGAATAGACAACAAGATATGCCTAAAATGTGGGTAAAGCTGTAAAGAAAACAAGAGAGTATTTTGTCAGTTTGTGCAGGCACCAATAGTATTCTATTTCCACTTGCTAATATGGTTGGCTCAGGATGAATACAAAGATTTAAACCGTTTTAAAGTTGAAACCTTTAATAATTATGTTGTTTTTCCCACTTGAATACTGATTTATATTACTGTTGAACTTGGTCATAGAAACAAAAATATTTCATTGTATTGCAAATTTGCAGTAATTAGTTATGACTAACGATGGTGTTCAGACTTCAGCCTATAAGTTTATATTCAAGATATACAGAGTACTGAAAGGGAGTAAATCATGATAGTGTTTAATGGTGTTAATATAACTTAATTTCGGTGAAGTTATTATATTATTTATTTACTCAAACTAGCTTTATAATCGAATATACCTCTAAGGAGAGAGTATTCATTGCAATTTTCTTATGACGAAAGAAGTTCTTCTTTGCTTAACATCGATTTTTTTTTTCTAGTATTTTCTGAAAGCGTCATTTCTTGCACTTGGAGATTATGTTTATATGTGCTTATGTGGAAATTGAAGCCCTTTATTAAAATTTCTCTTTAAAATTGCAGGAGCAACATCTTTCCTGTTCACTGAATACCAATATGTTGGGGTATTTATGGTCATTTTTGCTATTCTAATCTTTGTATTCCTTGGATCCGTTGAGGGATTCAGCACAAGTAGTAAAACATGCACATACGACGCCACCAAGATGTGCAAGCCTGCGCTAATGACAGCTGTCTTCAGCACTGTGTCATTCTTGCTTGGTGCCATCACCTCAGTTGTCTCTGGCTTTCTTGGGATGAAAATCGCCACATATGCAAATGCCAGAACTACCCTTGAGGCTAGAAAGGGTGTCAGCAAGGCTTTTATTGTTGCATTCCGATCTGGGGCAGTTATGGGATTCCTCCTTGCTGCAAATGGTCTTCTTGTGTTGTATATCACCATCAATCTCTTCAAGATTTATTATGGTGATGACTGGGAAGGCCTTTTTGAGTCCATAACTGGTTATGGACTTGGTGGTTCTTCCATGGCCCTTTTTGGTAGAGTTGGTGGTGGTATATATACAAAAGCTGCTGATGTTGGAGCTGATCTTGTTGGCAAAGTTGAGAGGAACATCCCTGAAGATGACCCCAGAAATCCTGCGGTAAAACCTTTTCTCTCCCCTCACCCCCTCTACATCTTTTCACGGTGTATGAGAATACTACCCTTGCAATATGCTACCATGCTTGGGTCCTCTATTTGAATATATTAGCGGTGGAAAGATGGGCAGATTGGGTAACAGGTCAAACCAGGTCATCTTTTAATACTGGTCGAAACAGGCCAGGTCGGGTTGGTTTGACCCAAAAACACGTTTTTATCTATTTTTGGTTACTTTCTCTAAGGAAAAAAATATTATGATTACAATTATTAAAACAACAATCTAAATCTTTAAATAATAACATTTCCATGATACACATTAAAAACTGATGTTGGAGGACTTGCAAGATGTTTGGCCAGTTTACCCTGTTCCACTTTTAGCTAATTTTTGTTTGCCCTTTCCTGAGATAAACTACAACCCAAGTTGGCCCATTTATAAATAAGTACATGGGTCAAATTGCCACCTCTACAATATATATAGTTCTGCGGGTAAACTGATGAATGAAATGGCTAAATGTTACAGGTTATTGCTGACAATGTTGGTGACAATGTTGGGGATATTGCTGGTATGGGATCAGATCTGTTTGGATCATATGCCGAGTCATCTTGTGCTGCCCTTGTTGTTGCTTCAATTTCCTCGTTCGGCAACACCCATGATTTCACCTCAATGATGTATCCACTTATTGTGAGCTCTGTGGGCATCCTAGTCTGCTTGATCACCACCTTGTTTGCCACTGATTTCTTTGAAGTAAAAAACGTAAAGCAAATTGAGCCTTCTTTGAAAAATCAACTCATTATTTCAACTGTGTTGATGACTATTGGTATAGCCATTGTTAGTTGGATAGCTCTTCCTTCTAGCTTTACCATCTTCAATTTTGGAGCCCAGAAAGTAGTTAAAAACTGGTATGATCAATGTGTTTACTTTTTTAATATTGGAAAAAGATGTCCTGAAAGCTTACACTTTTGTAATATGATGCAGGCAATTGTTCTTGTGTGTTGGTGTTGGTTTGTGGGCTGGTCTTATCATTGGATTCGTGACCGAGTACTACACTAGCAATGCTTACAGGTACTATTTTTTCTTCTCTAGAAAGACAGTTTGTTAGCAGCAAAAACAAATATAATGGTTCAAAAGGTCAAATACTTGTATTTTACTAACTTGTCTGTTTCTTTTAGCCCTGTGCAAGATGTTGCTGATTCATGCCGTACTGGAGCTGCTACAAATGTTATATTTGGTCTAGCTTTGGGATACAAATCAGTTATCATCCCGATTTTTGCAATCGCAATAAGTATCTTTGTTAGTTTTAGCTTTGCTGCTATGTATGGTGTTGCTGTGGCCGCCCTTGGGATGCTGAGCACCATAGCCACGGGTTTGGCCATTGACGCATATGGTCCCATTAGTGACAATGCTGGTGGCATTGCTGAAATGGCTGGAATGAGCCACAGAATTCGTGAGAGGACTGATGCCCTTGATGCTGCTGGAAACACTACTGCAGCTATCGGCAAGGTACACTGTTCTGTGGTTCTGTTTTACTTAGAGGTGACATAATGGGCAGTCCCATAACAGATCAAAATGGGTCTTGGTTGAGTTTGACTCTGAAACACTTTATATCCATGTTTTTAATTTTAAGCTAATTAGCATGTCAAATATGATTATAAAGTTATTTTAGTTCAAATTTTAGGTTATTAAAACTTAAATGTACATGCAAAATGGGATTTAATCATGCAAAAAGATAGGTTAAAAAAACTTAAATGCAGTGTTTTTTTGTTGCTTTGAGTTTTGCCAAAAACTAAACACAAATTAAATGGGTGGAAATTTCAAATCTAGTTTATACTTTTCAACTTGAATATGATGTCACATTTTTGGCACCACAGGGTTTCGCCATTGGTTCAGCAGCTCTTGTATCCTTGGCTCTATTTGGTGCATTTGTGAGCCGGGCAGAGATTACAACCGTAGACGTATTGACCCCAAAGGTTTTCATCGGTTTGCTCGTGGGTGCCATGCTTCCATACTGGTTCTCAGCCATGACAATGAAAAGTGTGGGAAAGGCAGCACTTAAAATGGTTGAAGAAGTCCGTAGGCAATTTAACACCATCCCAGGCCTCATGGAAGGAACTGCTAAGCCTGATTATGCCACCTGTGTGAAAATCTCAACTGATGCCTCAATTAAAGAGATGATCCCTCCTGGTGCTCTTGTCATGCTAACTCCACTCATTGTTGGGATTTTCTTTGGTGTCGAAACACTTTCTGGTGTTCTTGCAGGATCTCTTGTCTCTGGTGTACAGGTACGGCTAACATTATTAAGTAACTTGTCTGCCCGTTACAACCTACTCTAAGTAAACCGTTCAAAACTGTCCCTCTAGTATTTGATATAAGCAAGTTTCTAACTACTTTACATGATGCAGATTGCTATCTCTGCATCAAACACTGGTGGTGCTTGGGACAATGCTAAGAAGTATATCGAGGTACATTGAAAATGTCTTTTCATTTTTTATTGTTTTATTTTACCTTTACTTTTAGGGTTAATATCATAAAAGACCAGTATACAATCTAATTTGGTATGCAAAAGTCCCTCAATCTTTTGGTATATTAAAGTTCTTAAACTTGTTTAAAACGCTCATATTTGTGAAAATCATAGAAATGTCAATTTCTATATTACATGTGTAGAGGCTAAGTAGATAACTTTTTGTTTGCCGCGAATATCATGTAGACCTTTTTGGTGACGTGGAGCACAGTTTCATTAATTTTAACCGTTTTAAATACAAATGCATGTTAACACTTGGATTAGTAATTACTGGTTCATTTTTCTTTTGATAATGTTAGGCTGGTGTTTCTGAGCATGCAAAATCGCTTGGACCAAAAGGATCAGACCCACACAAGGCAGCTGTGATTGGAGACACTGTCGGGGATCCTCTAAAGGACACTTCAGGACCATCATTAAACATCTTGATTAGCTTATGGCTGTTGAATCTTTGGTGTTTGCACCCTTCTTTGCCACCCATGGAGGCCTTTTGTTCAAGTTCTTCTAGATTCATTGTGACGAAGGTGATGCCCGCTTTGTCCATCAGTTAACCTATCATTTCATCCGCTTAGTTGTATCACTTGACGTCTGTGCTTTATTTTTCGAGTCATCTAGCGTATGTTGTTCTAAGTCTTATTTTTGATGTTTTGTTCGGCTATTAGCATTTTTTCAATTGAGGATTTGGATGATGTAAGACATGATAAGTAGTCCTCATCAAGAGTTTGAACATGTCTGTTATTCCTTTTCCTTTCTAAATGAATGAAACAGGTTATATTTGTTTGTTACCTGAAATTCATGCCAATTTGATGCCGAGTCAAAAATCTTGGAACTATGAACATAAAAGACAATGCCATTTGGGTTGTTAGTTTTAGGTAGTAGTAAATGTTAAAAGATATTTTTAAGAAAGATCAATGATCAAATCCTGATATGAGTTATATTTGATATTAACTGAACATGAAGATCATCAAAGTATTATTAAGAGATATTAACTAATTACACACTACATCACTTATTTAAGTACTAACTAACTATTTACACATATTACCCCTATACAATGCTATTGTTACAAAAGAACTCTATACAATACAAAGAATTACACTAACACTTCGGAAGAAAAACTAGATTTCGGAAGACAATTAAACTTCGGAAGTATAACAATCACCCCCTTAATTCTTTTATTGAACCTACTCCAAGCAGCCCTTTCATATCGGCAAATTTTACCATCGGAAGAGCTTTTGTAAGAATATCAGCTCTTTGCTCCTCTCCACAAATATGTTTCACAATTACCAAACTCCTTTCAACACAACTCCTCATCTTTCCCTAATTTCAACCCTGGATCCATAGGGACTTTCGTTGAATTGCACTCCCACATATTTTGTTCTTCAAGAATTTTCTTTGCATACCCAAACTGATTCAAAAGTATACCTTTTTCTTCTTGTATCACCTCTTGCCTAAGTAGTAGTTTAACAATCCAAGATATGTCATCTCAAACTTAGACTTCATCATGGCTTTAAACTCCTCAACCATTCTTGCACTAGAACCAGTCACTATCAAGTCATCCACATACACTCCTATTATCATAGATCCATCTTCTGATTGATTTCTGTATACTGCATGTTCCTGTGGACACCTTTTAAAACCAAATTCTACCAAGGTATCATGTAATTTCTCATTCCAAGCCCCTGGAGCCTGCTTAAGGCCATATAATGTCTTAATGAGCTTATACACCAACCTTTCTTTACCAGATTTCACATACCCTCTGGTTGTGTCACATACACATCTTCTTTCAAATCCCCATTCAAGAAGGCTGTCTTAACATCCAAGTGATGAACCTTCCATTTATGCACAACTGCCAATGCTAGAATTAACCTCATAGTTTCTATTCTAGCAACAGGAGCAAACACAACACTTCTTTATAGTCAACTCCATACTTCTGAACATAACCTTTCACAACCAACCTAGCTTTGTGCCTGATAACTCTTCCTTCTGCATTTCTTTTGAGTTTAAACAACCACTTAACTCCTATAGGTTTCACTCCCCTTAGACATTCAACTAGATTCCAAGTTCCATTCTTCTTTATGCTATTAATCTCATCTTGCATAGCTTTTCTCCACTCAAGGTTGATCTTAGCCTGCTCATAGTTGATTGGCTCTTCTACTAACAGTAACTCTGACTCGCTTAACATAGGAGGTTCAAAAGGAAACCGTTCTAAGACCTCTGTTCTATTGAACACAACATTTAGGCTTGTAAAACCTCTAGGTGGGGTATCATCATATGTTGATCTAGGAACCTGAGCACCATCCATCGGATCAGCTTCACTTGCACCCCCTGAATCTTCTAATTCTTCTCCAAACTTGGAGTTAGTCTGATCTTGACTGAGCACTTCATTTGGAGAAGCTTCATTCCCAGTACTCATATCTGAGTTCTGATCCAAATGATCAGATGTTGGAACAGTTGATGCTGCATCATTCAAACCAGGTACACTGGAGGACACACCTAGTGTTGCATACCTTTGTCGTGACACATCAGGATTACTAATTTCCCAATCCCATGGTTTTCCTTCTTCAAATTTCACATCTCTGCTCACCACTATCCTCCCAGTCACTGGGTTATACAGCCTGTAGGCTTTAGAACCAGGCTCTATGCCCAGATGCACCATTGAGATACTCCTATCATCTAGCTTCTTTACTTGATGACTAGGGATCTTCACATGTGCCTTGCAACCAAACACCCTTAGATGTTTCATCTTTGGCTTTCTTTTGAACAAACTTTCATATGGTGTGATTTCTTCTAGAGCTTTAGTTGGACTCCTATTCAACAGAAAAACTGAGTGTCTTATAGCTTCAGCCCAGAAATCCAAAGGCATATGCATTGCCTTTAGAATAGACCTGGTCATGCCCATAACTGTCTGGTTTCTCCTCTCCACGACCCCATTTTGTTATGGAGAGTAGGGAGCTGTCAAGTATCTCTTAATTCCTTCCATGTCACATAGTTGTTCAAAGCTTTTGGAAGTAAACTCTCCTCCCCTATCTGTTCTAAGGGCTTTGACTTTATGACTTGTTTCTGATTGAACTTGGGCTTTGAAAATCTTAAATGCTTCTGGTGCTTCATCTTTAGACTTCAGTAAGTATACCCACATGAACTTTGAGCAGTCATCCACCAGGAGCATAAAGTATCTATTCCCAGCAGGTGTGGGTGGGTCTATTGGCCCACACAGATCTGCATGTACCAGTTCAAGAGGTGTCTTTGCCCTGAAGCTGCTTGTACTTGGGTAGGCTTGACTTCTATGTTTGCCAACCGGACAGCTCTCACATAATTATGATTTGTGGCTAATCTTGGGCATTCCCCTCACCATGTTGTGCCTGGACATACGGTTTATGGAGTCAAAACTCAAATGTCCCAGCCTTGCATGCCATGTCCAAGCTTGGTCATGCATGGCTGTAAGTAAACACATGGGGGGTGTGATAGTGAGTTTAATCTTGTACAACCTATTTTCAGACTTCTTTACCTTCATTAGGGTCCTTCCACTCTTCTCATAGACCCATAGGTTGCCATCTTTCATCAAGACTTTACAGCCCACTTCATCCAACTAGCCCATACTAAGTATATTGCTCCTCAGAGCATGTATGAAGTAGACATTTGTCATTACTCTGTGTTCTCCATTGCTACATTAAAAGCATATGGATCCCCTGCCTCTAATTACAACCACTGACCCATCCCCAAACTTCACCTTGCCAGTAATGGCTTCATCCAGTTCAGTGAAGTGGATTTTGATGCCAGTCATGTGGTTGCTGGCCCCATTGTCAAGATACCAGGTACAGGAGTCACCTTCACTTGGCATATCCTTCGGAAACACACTTTGTTCCTCAAATAGGCCCATATCTTGCTGCACCATCAACAGGGTTGGTTCTTGATCTTCTTGTGTTTGTGCCAAGTGTGCCTCCTAGTCTCCTCTTCTTGGAGCCCGATACTCACTAGAGAAATGGCCCAATTTATCACATTTGTAGCATCTTATGCTTCTCTTGTCTTTCTTGGTGGTACCTGCACCTTTTCCACCACCTTCAGGGCCGGTTTTGCCACCCCTGCCCTGAGTATACTTCCCCTTTCCTTTGTTTTCCCATCCATTTTGTCATGGGTTCGGGGCCTTGGATTCGTTCTTGGTCCTTTCTTGCCATTCGCTCTTAGTCAATAGTAACTACCCTGAGGGGTTCTTGGCTTGAGAAACTGGTTTTACCCTCTCTTCGTATGCCTTCAACCTCCCTACAAGGTCTTCGAAGGTCATAGCAGCTAGATCAGCAAATTGCTCTATGGCCGCCATAATCGGAAGGAACTTCTCAGGGTCTGCCTTCAAGAACTTCCGCACCTGTTTCGTGGCTGGGACAGTTGTCCCTAGAGCCCTATACTTCGACACCAGTTCTCCCATCTTGCCTGCAAACTCATCAATCGACTCAGACTCCCCCATGGACAACATTTGAATTCCCGATCTAAGGTCTGAATTCGCGCCTGTTTCACCCTGTCTTCACCAACGTACCGCTTCTTCAGAGCGCCCCATATCTCATTCGCAGACTTAAATGCAACCACCTGTATTAGTACATCCTCCGGTAAAGATTGGAAGATGAAGGCTCTTGCTTTCTTTCCCAATTTGGCATCCACTGCCACTACGGTGGGTGGTTCTATGGCATCCCAGAGCCCCTGGGCATCCATGAACACTTCCATCTTTATTGCCCAGGAGGTGTAATTCGTCGGAGTAAGTAGCGGGATCTTGAATGTAATTGGATCGCCGATGTCTTTTAGGACCACTTGTCTGCTTTGATCAGCCATCGTCGTGAACCAAGAGAGGGAACCGAGTGGGGAGTCGTTGGCGATCACCGTCGCCAAAAGATCGGAGTAATTCGATCACAATGTGGGGAAGAAGGTGTTGGATCAAGAGCCGTTTATCGCTCTGATACCAAATGATATTAACTGAACATGAAGATCATCAAAGTATTATTAAGAGATATTAACTAATTACACACTACATCACTTATTTATAGTAGTTAGAAGTACTAACTAACTATTTACACATATTACCCCTATACAATGCTATTGTTACAAAAGAACTCTATACAATACAAAGAATTACACTAACACTTCGGAAGAAAAATTAGACTTCGGAAGACAATTAAACACTTCGGAAGTATAACAATATTCAGATTTTGTGTAACTTTGAATAATGAGTAGATTGATTTATGAGTTGACGTTGTTGAAAAATAAAAATGAATCACTCTTTTTAGCTAAAGGTAATACTATTTCTGATAAACTGTCTTGCGCATCATGTATGTTTGTAGATGAGGATTTCAAATTTAACAAGTGAAGTCAAATTTAAAGTCTTAAAAAAGAGTAGGGTTACGATAAAAACAATATGTAATCTAAAAACCTTAAGAAGTATTGTAAGCTTGATACATGTTTTTCTATCATTTAAAAGGGATGATATTTTGATTATTATGTCAAATAGGTTAGTTCGTTGTGATTAATATGTTCATTTGTTATATGTATTCATTATAATATTTTACGATATAGATTATTTTATGTTATTTGATCATTGTTTTATAGGTTATATAAACTTATTATTTATCATTATGTTTTACAATAAAAGTACATAAGATGTTATTTTACTAATGTATTTTTCAAAACGTGTAGTGTTTAAGATAACATAACATACAACATGTTATTTTATCAATGTTTTTATTAGATTATATAAACTTATTATCTATTATTATGTTTTACAATTAGAAGTACACAATAATATTATTTTACCAATGTTATCATTTCACCAATGTATATTTTAAACTCATAGTGTTTAAGAAAATACAATATGTTATTTTGTCATTATTTTTTATGGATTATATAAACTTTTTATTACTTACCATTGTGTTTTACAATTAAAAGTAGACAATCATGTTATTTCACCAATGTATTTTTCAAAACTCATAGTGTTCAAGATAACATAATTACGATAAAAACACTATTAGACATTTATTTTTGTGTTTTATGTTTTTTAATCATTTTGTGTTATTTTATTATTGTTTTTAAATGTATTAGACTAATTAGTTGTTAATTTATCATTGTGTTTTATAAATTAAAAATGCACAACAATGTTTTTTCACCATAATTTTTTTAGAATTCTTTACTTAGAAAAAAAAATAATTAACAAAAGTACACAATAAACCGCCTTAAAGACACAATGACGAATATAAACTATTAGAGCTTAAGAACGTAGTTTTAGTAGTAGTTGTTGCTTTTGCTGGTGCTGGTGCTGGTGCTGGTGCTGGTGCTGGTGCTGGTGCTGGTGCTGGTGCTGGTGCTGGTGCTGGTGCTGCTGGTGCTGGTGCGGTGCTGGTGCTGGTGCTGGTGCTGGTGCGGTGCTGGTGCTGGTGCTGGTGCTGGTGCTGGTGCTGTGTGGTGCTGGTGCTGGTGCTGGTGCTGGTGCTGGTGCTGGTGCTGGTGCTGTGCTGGTGCTGGTGCTGGTGCTGGTGCTGGTGCTGGTGCTGGTGCTGGTGCTGGTGCTGGTGCTGTGCTGTGCTGGTGCTGGTGCTGGTGCTGGTGCTGGTGCTGGTGCTGGTGCTGGTGCTGGTGCTGGTGCTGGTGCGGTGCTGGTGCTGGTGCTGGTGCTGGTGCTGGTGCTGGTGCTGGTGCTGGTGCTGGTGCTGGTGCTGGTGCTGGTGCTGGTGCTGGTGCTGGTGCTGGTGCTGGTGCTGGTGCTGGTGCTGGTGCTGGTGCTGGTGCTGGTGCTGGTGCTGGTGCTGGTGCTGGTGCTGTGCTGGTGCTGGTGCTGGTGCTGGTGCTGGTGCTGGTGCTGGTGCTGGTGCTGGTGCTGGTGCTGGTGCTGGTGCTGGTGGTGCTGGTGCTGGTGCTGTGCTGGTGCTGGTGCTGGTGCTGGTGCTGGTGCTGGTGCTGGTGCTGGTGCTGGTGCTGGTGCTGGTGCTGGTGTGCTGGTGCTGGTGCTGGTGCTGGTGCTGGTGCTGGTGCTGGTGCTGGTGCTGGTGCTGTGCTGGTGCTGGTGCTGGTGCTGGTGCTGGTGCTGGTGCTGGTGCTGGTGCTGGTGCTGGTGCTGGTGCTGGTGCTGGTGCTGGTGCTGTGCTGGTGCTGGTGCTGGTGCTGGTGCTGGTGCTGGTGCTGGTGCTGGTCTGGTGCTGGTGCTGGTGCTGGTGCTGGTGCTGGTGCTGGTGCTGGTGCTGGTGCTGGTGCTGGTGCTGGTGCTGGTGCTGTGCTGGTGCTGGTGCTGGTGCTGGTGCTGGTGCTGGTGCTGGTGCTGCTGGTGCTGGTGCTGGTGCTGGTGCTGGTGCTGGTGCTGGTGCTGGTGCTGGTGCTGGTGCTGGTGCTGGTGCTGGTGCTGGTGCTGGTGCTGCGGCGGTAACTGTTATTATTGTTGTTGTTGTAGTAATTATTTTTATTATAATAATTATAATTATAATTATAATTATTATTGATATTATAATTGTAAATCAAAGTAAACAAGAGAAAGAAAAGATGGAAAACTGATTCATTCAATTGATTTATTAGGGAGTATACACATATGTAAACAACTACACCCTAAACCCTATAAACATTGGACTAAGTTTATTAAATAATATCGATATAATAACACCTACTCTCATATATTTTTTATTATACACTATCAACATTATATTTCTAAATAATATTGGTTTGATTCTTTAGGACCGATATTAGCTTATATAACAGAATCAATCAGGCTGGCCTGCTTAAATTTGATAATAATACCTAGTGAGAAAAAAATTTAGTTACATGGCCCGCTTTATTTTACATGTATACTTTAATATTTGAAGTTCAATCTTTTATAACTATCAACTTGTTTGATCTTCAATGCAGTATATTTTAACTTGTGTGATGCAAGTGACAGTATCTTCATATAGTGTAGTTAGACTTTGATTGTAATGAACTTATTGTGTCTATGTAATCGAATTCTATGCGGGTCTAGTAGATATATTGCATGAACATAATCAACTACTTCTATTCTTATCATTTCGTATGCCTTAACTCTTACAAAAAGTTAATTTATTATTCGATATGCTTGTGAAGCTCTCTCATTTGAACCTTGTTAGGAAAACCCAAAGGGAGAAAACCACAGCTAAGAAAAAAGAATGCAAGGCACATTATATATAATTAATAACATACTTGATTTGGTTGTCGAGACTTGATAAAAAACAATATAATTTATCGGACTTAGCTACCTTTATTGTGTAATGGTAAGTAAGGTCATCTCATGAGGGAATATATGGAAAATGTTTAATTAATGTAACTCGATTAACTAGAAGACTCAAACTTTATAATTAAAAATTGGAACTTGGAATGGATTAATGAACACAATTGCATAAAGCAAAAAACTTTATAACGAACTTAATTAAATAACAAAAAACAATCACTTCCGGTTTCTAATTCTGCAACACAATTGGTACTTTTTAAATTAAGGTTTGTAAGAAATATTACTTCAAAATCTTAGCTTTTGATTAAAGTGACAACAAAGGAACAATCTTTTAAGACTCGTTCATTCACAATGTTACCAATTCACTTATATCATGTTGCCTACTTTTCTTAATGAGTTCACGATGCAAGGAAACCAAAAAACTAATAATCAAGCAAACAAGTTCATTTATAAGTAACTTGTTTAAATCAATCAAAGCATAATGTTGCATTCAATAGATCAATGTTTAATACAAAAACCTAATCAATCATACCAATTGTCTCACTTTACAAGAATCTTACTCCCGAAAGCAATCAAGAGAACCTAGCCACGTATCATCTTCGTTCAATCTTCAATCTTGACTTGGAGAATGTTTGTGGATGATTTGGGGAGCCTTAGAACACCAAAATCACCTAAAGTTTGTCACTTTTCGTCTCCAAGAAGTTCTTTTAGAATTAGGGTTGATTTGGCTTAAATAAACTTGAAAACCACAAAATTCTGAAAGCTGGTTGGGGGACCAACGTATCATACGACCATATGGGCGTATAATATGCCCAAGATAGCTCTAATATGCCTAACTTTCTGAAAATGTTGTCAAATACGCCCATAAATACACCGACCGGCGTATGATACACCCAGGGTGGCGTATCATACGCTGAGCCCATGTAAAATTTTGATTTTCACATGTAACTTTTCACGAGTTTTCCGTTGAATGATTGTGGGCCCCGTAGCTCTTTTCCTAGCTGAAGTTATGCCCATTTTAAGTTACCATGATCTTGAACCTTCGGTTTTTGCATTTCTTCACTTCTCGGGCTCCGATTTCCATCCCGCTTCTTCCATACTATTCATGTTTCACCAAACTTAGTTTCGTTTTCCCGTTTTGCATCTTTTGGTAATTGAGCATTTGGTCCTCGTGGTTTCATCTTGTGATTATTCACCTTAGAATAAGCTTCTTTAAGCTCCATTTCCCTACACATCAAAACAAACTCAAAGTAACTTCTTTCCATACTAATAACGACGTAAAATCACATAATTAGATATATTAAACCTTGAATTATTATCACTCGATCAATACTTCAGGATGATGTTAAGTTAGCACTTCGGGACCTATATAATAAATGGATTCGATTGGATTAGTTATGTCGCCTCGTTAAAAACCTTTTTAAGAAAACCCAAAAGGAGAAAAACTTAGTGAAGGGACAAAGAGTGTATGGTATGTCATACCTTTAAAATCCACGTGCATAGTTTTACCACAACGCGCATGAACAAACTAGAATAATGAAAATGTTTATATGTCATGCGATCATGTTGTGCTCCTAATGCAACTATGACTAGCGACATGAGAAAGACATGCTAAATGTCAATACGAGATTGGTGAGTTTATGAGTTTGTATAAATGTAAAAACATTTGAGTTATAATAACATAAGCAAGGTGTAATGAAATAGATAGCTAATTTATAACATAAGTATAACAATAGGGTTTTCATGATCGTAGCTAGTTTTGTTTGTTTGTGTGCCTTTCATCATGACTTACTTAAGTCATGACAATGTATTTGTAGTTTCTTGTTTTACTTATTATGTATATATTAAAAAACAAAGTGAAGGAACAGTAAATTTCATGTTGTGTGCCGTCCATTTGGGAATTTACGGTTGTGGTGTATACTTTTCTTGAATTGAAACACGTATCTTCAGCTGTTGAGGTGTAGCAACACGTCTTCTCCTTTTCTCCGCCTTTCTACTTTGGTTGATTATGATGATAGTGTTGTGAAAGGCAACAAAGACATAACTCTAATGATTTCAAATTAGGTTTCTCCCATGATCCGATTTGTATTTTGTCTCCAAGTTCCAACCATGATTAGGGTTTCTCTAAAATTTCCGATTTGCAAAGTGTGGCCATGATCCGGTGTTGTGGCCGCAATTAAAGGTGTCAACCAACATAAACTTCTCCTCGGTTGTTATAGCCCTTTCAACGCATCTGCTGCCTCCTCTTCTGTATGATTGTCTGTTGCGAGGTGAGTCTCGACGGGAACTCTGAATATCAAAAATAGCAAAACTCTTTAGCCATGTTTTTTTTAACATATTTGATTCCTTCTGAAAGGTTCATGACCATGCTTCTTACATATTTGGCATATTGTTCCATGCTAATCTTCATGAATTTTCAAAGCTATCATGGTTGAGATGGCAGGTTGTGTTTGCTACCATTAAAAGACCCACAAGTAGGAACAAGGTAAGGACAGTTAGAAGTCTTCATGATCAACACCTTTTGTATCTTTTTGTGTGGATGAACGTTTGATTCATATATCCTATAAGATGGACAGATCTTGGGTCATTATATCTGGATCATTTTCAATAAGAGTATTTATGCTATTTCACAATTGTATTATGACCAAAGAATCACTCGATGCATGTATTATGCAAGGGCTACTTGAAAGAAAAAATGGAAGTTCATGCATTAGCGTTCAATTTAGAAACCTACCATGGAAGAAAAACTTATTTGTTTAGAATATTCAAAATAGTTTCTACAATGTATCAAAATGGAGTTTATGATATACTTGAACAAACATTGTATACTTTTATTTGAAGAGTTATAACTGGAGTTTATGAATTTGGATGAATTCAAAATAGTTTCTTCAATGTATTGATAGTTTCTATGAACTTTACGTATCCTCTATCAGTTGCTTTTAGTTTGCAACACATTGATGATTGATGTGTATGATTTAGTTCTGCTGATTTTGGAATATTTTTAGTTTATATTCAAGTTGCATCTTCATTTCTATTGTGTATTAGTCTATGGCATTTTGTCTATTCTAGTTTATATTAAATCATTAACAAATTTATATTTAATCAAAATTAGTCATATTAATTTAAAATATAACCTTTTTATATTATGCTTCCTTAAGAAGGCTTGATATTTCTAATTTTTTATATAAATAAAGTTGTTTGAACCGAGAAAGTTCAATGTATATTCATAAGTGGTCCATCTATAAATAAAGTTGATATCTATTATTTTTTTCTTTTTTCTTTTTTATCAACAGCAACTGTACTACAATAATTTTGATTGGACTGTCCCACAACGAAATACTAATGCTGTAGTCATCAAGAGATTCATAAAAAGCTTGCAAAACAAAACAATCATAATAACCCTGGTATTCTTATTTTGTTGAAACGAGAATGCCCACAATAACAAACATGAATTCAAATGAGAATACCCACAATAATTAATAATTAATCTGTAAAAGGATATATGTAATTATCTATTGTTTTTCTAGTGCAGAGAGAACACGTGTAATGAAGCCCTAGGCTTTTTGTTAGGTTTACGAAAATAATACAAATACAACACACATGCACAAATATAGAACAAGAAACTCTAAAGGACACAAGATACAACGTTGTTTGGTTAGTTTGACATACATTCACACACTAAAACTATAATTTCTTTTTTATTAGCTCAAAAGTTCAAAGATTACAATTACATGCTATTAATGTTTCTTACATTTATGAGGCTAACCAAAAGACCATATATTTGAATACTATTCATCATTTTTTGATTCAATTGATTCAAACGTCCGGTCCATCTTTATTGCAAAGGGTTACAATCTTGGTGATCAAGAAACACAAACATGGGCCAAATAAGCTTTATTAAATCTGGTCTCCTCTTTTAACCCGGTGTTGACTAAACCAAGTCCATATAAAGCTTCACGCCCAATATGATACTGAATTTAAATCTTTATATTTCATATCTAGAGTAATTTGAATATAGAGATCATTCTAACCTTCACATGATCCTAGGATGTTGTTTGAAAGTTGAAACGTTGTACCTATACACGAGCACACATGCTAGAGGCGTTAGGGTTAACACAACGGAGTAGGGATTTTAACACGCCCAATATGATACTGAATTTAAATCTTTACTTTTCATATGTAGAGTAATTTGAATATAGAGATCATCCTAACCTTCACATGATCCTAGGATGTTGTTTGAAAGTTGAAACATTGTACCTATACACGAGCACACATGCTAGAGGCGTTAGGGTTAAACAGCGGAGTACGGATTTTAACATACATACACAAATGATTTTGCAAGTAGAAAATAATGAACAAAAGATGTAATGTGATTTGGTTGGTATGATCTATGTCCACCGGTTGCAACTAAGATTTCTCTATTATAAGTTCAAGTTGCTCAAGGATTACAGTTACATAGTAGGGTATATATAAAATTGAAAAACTAGGCTTATAAAGTTAGTGAAAAAGAAATTAAATAAATATGGCTCGAGCCCATATTCTCTTTGTTGCCAACTTGAGCCCAAACCTAAAAGCGTTCATAACCCCAACAATCTCTCATTTGAATGCTTTGCATAATCCATAACTACCATCCATGCAAACCTCATATCAAGTAACTTCAGTACTCTTTAAAACAAATACAAGTCGTCTAAGCTTGAGTTCCAAAATCAAGCCAAGATTTCAATCCAAATTCTCCTAGTTGTAACAGACTCTCTCATCAAGTACCTTAAGGACTATTTGAAGTTCTCAAGACCTCTAATCCATCAGTCATAATTAAACCAAAGTCTTTTGAAATTAAATCCAAAACACGTCCTGTGCTCCTACTATCACCAAAATCCTTGAATGGTTTTAACCTTTGACTCCTTTATGCTTGTACCATCTTAGCACTAGGCCTTATACTTGCAAAATAAACCTTGTTAGCCCCCTAGAATTAATGAACCATACTTTGTCTTACTTAACTAGGGCATGCATACTCCCTTAACAGGTACCTCAACCATATATAGTGATCCCTGATCACGAGTCAATAATTTGGTGTTTAATTGATCTAAATTCTTGATTTTACATCATGGTTATAGTGAAACAAGTTCAAGTTTTTTTGTGTTTTGGATTATAGGTGATTGGAGCTTAAGGAAACTTTTTCTAAGGTGAATAAGAACAAGATGAAACCACGAGGACCAAATGTGCAATTACCAAAAGATGCAAAATGGGAAACCGGAACTAAGTTTGGTGAAACATGAAGAGTATGGAAGAAGCGGGATGGAAATCGGAGCCCGAGAAGTGAAGAAATGCAAAAATCGAAGATTCAAGACCACACTAACTTAAAATGGGTATAACTTGGGCTAGGAAAAGAGTAACGGGACGCACGACCTGTCAATTGAAAGCTCGTGAAAAGTTACATGTGAAAATTAAAATTTCACTGGCCCTAGGCGTATCATACCCCAGTCGGCGTATTAACAACGTATTTATGGGCGTACTTGACCAAAATTTCAGAAAATTGGGCTTAGGAAAGCTGAGGGGGGGCGTATGATACGCCGCCCTGGGCGTATCATATGCCGTTGGCTGAACAAACACCCTGATTTTATGAAATTTAAAGTTTATTTAAGCCAAAACAACCCTAATTCGATCAAGAACTTCTTGGAGACGAAAAGTGATGAACTTTAGGTGATTTTTGGTGTTCTAAGGCTCCCAAATGGTCTATAAACATTCTCCAAGTTAAGATTGAAGATTGAACGAAGATGATACGTGGCTAGGTACTCTTGATTGCTTTTGGGAGTACGATTCTTGTAAAGTGAGACGATTGGTATGATTGTTTAGGTTTTTGTATTAAATATTGATTTATTGAATGCGACCTTATGTTTTAATTGAGTTAAACAAGTTACTTATAAATAAAGTTGTTTGTTTGATTATCAATTTTTTGGTTTCCTTGCATCGTGAACTAATCAAGAAAAGTAGGCAATGTGATATAAGTGAATTGGTAACATTGTGAATAAATGAGTCTTAAAAGATTGTTTCTTTGTTATCACTTTAATTAAAAGTTGAGATCTTTAAGTATTGTTTCTTACAATGTCACATCCCAACCTTGACGGCGAAATGATGTGAGGGTTAAGATTATTCACAGTCATATAACCCTATCTTCAAATGAAAATATTATTATCATAAGTTTCAAAAATGCAAGTTACAATCATAAGTCTCAACATGAAATAAACCAAACATAAGTTTAAAATAATCCAAGACAATTTATTCAATATTCTAGGTCCAAATCCTAGATTTGAGCAACTTCAAAAGATAACTTCAAACTTGAGCGTTTTCTGAAACATGTTAAAAATAAAGCTCAACTATGAAAGTTGGTGAGTTTCCAAGGGTTTAATATACATAAATATATCAAAAGGTTACAAGTAGCAATTCATGTCAAAGGTTATGAGTTATGCAAGATTATAGAACACATATAACTACAATCATATCTTGATCAAGATTAATATTACAAGTTTATAAAAATTAGCTAAGTGTATTTGGTTCCCATAATGAACAAGTCATACATCATCAGGAGTCGACAATACATCAGCTTTAGCACCAAATAAGCTTGTTAGGCCCATAGATCTATGACATCGCTAGACTAGCAATAGTTAATGATTGTCAACATATAATGTATCTCATATAACACTTACAATAACACAAATAACCATGACAAAAAAGTAAAGATGAATTGCATGTGCATTTACAAGTATCAAAATATTACAAGTGTAAGTTTATAAGGTTAACATGTTTCACCCCAAAAGGTGTGAAAAAAAGTAAAAGGACATAGAGAACTCACATGGAAAACAAGTATATAAATGATGATTATTGTCACACCCCAACCTTGACGGCGGAAACATTGAGATGTGAGGGTTAAGATCGTTCACAGCCACATAAAACTATTAATAACCCAAATATATATAAAATATAAGTTCCAATTGTGAAATTACAATAATAAGTCTCAAAGAAATTAAAAGCATAACATAAGATGTAACAAGTCATTTTATTTCCTTTATTTAACTAGGTCCATTTCTAGATATGTAAGCTTCAAAGAGTAGAAATCAAGCTTGAGTATTTCCTGAAACATGTTAAAAATAAAATGTCAACAATAATGTTGATGAGATTTCCATAGTTTGCAATACATAAGTATATAAAAGATGGCAATTTATGCTGTAAGTTAGAGAACAAAGTAAACTAGGGATGTAAGACAGAATGCACAATCAAACCTTGACAAAGTTTTACAAGTCTCAAACATTTATAGGCATATACGATTAGCTAAGTGTACTTGGATCAACCAAGCAGGCTTGTCAAGCCCATAGATCTATGACGTCGCCAGGCTTGCAATAGTTAAGATTGTATATATAATTCGACATTACATGTTAGCTACAAAGTTCAACTAACCACAACACACAAGTAAATTGCCATAAGTTTACAAGAATCAAATATATACAAGTGAAATGTTTATAAATTGACATGTTTCACCCCAAAGTGTGAAAATATGAAAAAGAGGTATAGAAATACTCACTTGATCAATAAATATATATTAGACGATTAATAAGAAAATAATAATAGGCGTTGTTTTAACGTAGCCCTTCACAATGCATCTAGAATATATGTAATTACAAGGTTTAAGTTTTAAAATAAAATTAACGTTTTAATGCGAACTAGGGTTTCATTAGGAATTTTGGGGTTTTGTCAAACACTTATATTTAACAAATGAAAATCAAATATATTTTCTTGAAATAAGTGCTAAGAAATATATTTATATTTTATATAAGATATGAAGGAAAAACATTTATAATAATTTATAAGATTTATATATTAGTTTTAAATAAGATTTTTTATAACTAAATAAAATTAGCACGATTTAAATAATTTAAAGTCAACGTTTGAAATAATAAAAACTATTATCTAAAATCTAATCTTTAAGTAAGTTATCTATAACATTAGCTTTAGGATTTTTAATAAAAATTCGAAGGTAATAATTACAGAAAAAATTAATTAATTGATTTAAAAAAAACTAGGTTTATAAAATAATTTTACATAATTTTTAGAAATTTTTAATATTTATTTTGAAGGCCAAAAAGGCCTAAAAAATTGTGTGAGGCTCCCCGGGTTCGAACCGGGGACTCCTGCTTGATAGAGTGAGTGGGTAACCAGTGAACCAAGGCCTTAGCCGCGGTTTTACTTCGTTCCCAAATCTTAAGAACACCAGTTTCAAAATAGCCCCAATTTCATAAGAACCCTAGTTTGATTTGAACCAAAATTTAAGATCAAATCGATGATGTTTACGGGAATGAACATGGGGCTTTGATTCCCCATGTAATTACGCGTATATAATTGTATTTATTTACCTTATTGATGGTGGATTGAAGGTGGAACAGAACGAAGAACAACCGCGACCTAATCGAAGACGGTTCACAGTGCAATTGTAATTAATAATTCAATTCATTTTACAGGAAGCTCCCAAAGACATTGATAAGCGAAAGCCCTCTGTTAATTTCGATTGGAAAGACCCAAATGATACTGTTCGATCAACGGTGGTTTTGCAACAAAATTGATATACGATGAGAGATTTGTGTGTTTCTTAGATGAAATTGCGAGTGGTAGTATGTTAGGAATAGTTAATCGATGGTTATGGATTCCATTAATTGAGTTTTTAACGCGATATGAACGTTGAACGGTTAGAAGTTGATTGGTGTTTCGGTTTCGGGGATTTCATCAAGAAACCAAGCGTTTCAGCATGAATTAAAGATGGTTACGGGTTCGATTCAAGCACTAGGACCGATTTGAAACGGTTTTTATACTTGATTATCAATGATTAAAGTGTTTAAGGAGTGGCCGGAGCTGCGGCCGAGGGTGGCCGGAGCTGCGGCTGAGGGTGGCCGGAGCTGCGGCCGAGGGTGGCCGGACATTGGCCGGAAAAACAAGGGTGAAAGGGGGTTTGGTTTGATTTTTTTATAAATTTACAGTTTGGCCCCCTTAAGATTGGAGTTGTATCGTTTTATGTAAAAACTTCCCATTTTAAGTTTCTAAAATAACAAAACACCCCCTTGAGTTAATAAACTCCAAAATTGTGTTTTTTTTTAATTTTAAGTTTGAAAACTTTTATAAATTATTATTACTATTATTATTATTATTACTATTTAATATTAGTATTACTATTATTATTAGTTTTATTATTATTATTATTATTATTAATATAACATAATTATTATTACTCTTATAATTAGTTGCAATTGTTATTATAATTATATATATTTTTATTATTATGATTATTATTCAATATAATAGCCATACCATCAAATAAGCATAACCAAACCCACAAGTTTCATAAAATACATAACTAGACCTTACAACAATTTTTTAAAATTAACTTTTAATTAACCAAAATGCAAGATGTTACAGTCTCCCAAACTTAAAAGAATTTCATCCCGAAATTAAGAATAAACTAGGCAAACAAATACGAGTATCTCTCCTTCATATGATCCTCACGCTCCTAAGTGAACTCATCCCCACACTTGTTCTCCCAACGAACCTTAACGATTGGAGTAGTTGTGGTTCTCGTTTTCTTCATAATGCGATCCATAATCTCAACAGGTTTCTCAATAAAGTGCAATGACTCGTCGATCTGGATGTCTTCCAATGGAACATGCAGACTCTCGTCGGCCAAACACTTTCTCAAATTTGAGACATGGAATACAGGATGAACTCCACTAGGGTCGGAAGGTAGTTCTAGTTTATAAGCCACTTTCCCACCCTTTTCAGAATTTTGAAGGGTCCTAAAAATCTTGGAGCTAGTTTACCCTTCTTTACAAAGCGAACAACACCTTTCCACGGTGACACCTTAAGAAGGACCATGTCGCCAACTTGGAACTCCAATGGCTTACGACGCTTATCGGCGTAACTCTTTTGTCGACTTCTTGCCACTTCAAGGTTCTTGCGGATTGTGGAAACATTATCGGTCGTTTCTTGTATAAGTTCAGGACCAGTGATGAAATTTTCACCAACGTCAGTCCAGCAGATCGGTGATCGGCATTTACGACCATACAAAGCCTCGAATGGTGCTATCTTGATACTTGAGTGATAACTATTGTTATACGAAAATTCCGCGAGCGGTAAATGCGTATCCCAATCACCACCAAAGTCAAGGACACAAAGACGCAGCAGATCCTCGAGGGTTTGGATTGTTCGTTCGGTTTGACCATTAGTTTGAGGATGGTAAGCCGTACTCAAATCCAATTGAGTACCCAAGAGTTCTTGCATCAAAGACCAAAAGTGTGAAGTGAAGCGAGCATCTCGGTCGGAAATAATGTGTAAAGGCACGCCATGACGACTCACAATTTCGTCAATGTAGATTCAAGCCAGCCTTGAAACCTTGTACGTATCTCGTATGGGTATGAAATGTGCGGTCTTAGTCAAACGGTCAACAATGACCCATATGCTATCATGACCACGAGGTGTACGAGGTAACTTGGTTATGAAATCCATGGATATGTGTTCCCATTTTCACATAGGATTTCAGGTTGCTCAAGTAAACCACTTGGTCGTTGATGCTTGGCCTTGACTCTTGCACACGTGAGACACTTGGAAACATAAGACGTGATATCCTTCTTCATTCCAGGCCACCAATATTGACTACGCAGGTCCATGTACATCTTATCGGAGCCAGGATGAATGGAATATCGGGTTTGATGAGCTTCGTTCATAATGAAGTGCCGAAGGTTATCACCATTCGGAATCCAAACTCAACTTCTCGCACGGGAGGTAACCCTTTAAGATCCTCAGGAAAAACCTCGGGAAAGTCCCGCACAACATGAATGTCTTTCAACTCCTTACCCTTGGCTTTCGTATTAACTACATATGCCATGAAAGCCATGTAGTTTTTACTTAAGCACTTGCGGCCTTGATGCAAGACATGAGTTTGAGTCTTTGGGATGATTTCTCCCCAAAGACCTTCAAAGTATCACCGGTCGGTAAAGGAATTCAGATACACTTCTCGAAGCATAGAATTTCCGCACGATGCTTGGCTAACCAATCCATACCAATGATAACATCAAGGCTTCTCAATTGCATAAGAATAAGGTCGACGAAAAACTCGTGTTCATTAAGGCTTAAGATGAAGTCACGTATTACGACGTCAACAACGATAGATTTTCCATCGGCGACCTCAACCGTGAAAGATCTTTCTAGATTAACACACGGTTTAGAAAGTATAGACTCGAATTCCAGGGACACGAAACTCCTATCGGCACCCGAATCAAACAATACGGAAGCATAATGACTATTTACAAGATACATACCTGTTTGGTAACAACCTATTATTGGTATGATGAACATAGATAGGAATTTTACAAGACAAGAAAGGAGCAAAAGAAGTTCAACAACGTACCATTCACCACGTCGTTGTTGGCTTGTGCTTGGTTGAAGTTGATGTTGAAACCCTTCCACGAGCCGGTGGCACAGTTCCCGCATTGCGAGGACATTGCGGACAAATTTGACCAGGCTCACCACAATTATAGCAGGTTCGGTTGGTAAGCATGGCAGTGTTGTTTGGCACACGAAGACAAGTAGCCACAAAATGTCTATACTTCCAACACAACGAGCAGACTCGGCATGGGATGTTGCTCGCATGGTGGTACTTGCACGTGTTGCACATTGGATATGGACCAGCATAAGCTCTAGCCACGGGGGATTGATTTGCAACCACCATTTGTTTTTGAGGAGCATTGGGTGCGGTCACAGCGTAGTTGCGCGTTGAGGTGAACTTACGCTTTTTGTTTTGAGAAGATGACTCGGCCTTTACCTCATTTGTTTCCTCGGGTGTCACCTTCGCAGTAAACTTGGAACCCTTTGCCGACATCGTGCCAGCTCTTATATGATTCTCGGTGAGCTGTGCAGTGATAGTAATCGCCTCCTCCAAAGTTGTGGGCCTACTACCCATCACGGCATCTTGAATTTGAGGTGGCACCCCCTTGATAAATTTCTCAATGTTACGGGGCACGGTGTCCACCATGTGTGGTAGGAGCATACTCAACTCATGATGCCGGGTGGAATAAGCCAAGTGATTCCCACCATCTTGTTTGAGATTCCAGAACTCCTCCTCTAGCTTTTGCAACTCGCTCCTCGGGCAGAACTTTTGGATCATGATATCCTTAAATTCTTCCCAGGGCAACGCCATTGCAACCTCAGTTCCACGGTTTCTCTTTTCACTATTCCACCATGTTAGTGCCCGTTGTTGAAGAACACTTGTGGCATAGCGAACCTTGAACTCGTCGGGGCACTCGCTAACAATGAATGTGTTCTCCATACTTTCAAACCACTCGAGAAGTCCAGTGGCTCCTTCTTTTCCACTAAAGTTAGTGGGTTTGCACGAGTTGAAGTGTTTGAAAGTGCAAGTACGATTGTTCCCGTTTTGGTTATTGCTATTCTCTCCATGAGCAACGCTATTGTTCCCATTGGTGTTGTTGCTATTAGCCATTAGGGTGCTATTAAGTTCACAACCATGGTCGGGATGACGGCAGCCATTTGCCGGGCGATCATTGCAGCTAGTTTACGGTCGGAACTTCCATGCTTTCCATGGTGACGAGACATGCTGGATATACAAAAATGAGTTAGTTACGGGAATGAGGATAACAAAGGATAATAGTTTAGACAATGACAAACTAAGGGTTGTAAGGCACACGGAATGATTCCATTTGGAAACGCATTACCATTTGGAAACGTTGACACGTCAAGGTGACTTGACCCAATTGCCTTAGAAACTTATGTATATTGACCATAGTTTATCACTCATCCCAGAAATCCCCAGGTAAGCATGACTAGTCACGTAAGATTTATGCGAAATATTTGCATTAGCCCAAAGGCCTTTTGCTAGGAAACCTAGGATACAGGTGTTTATGTGTCACACAATATTTCTTAGGTTCATGGAATCAAAACCTTGATGAGATTTATATAGATTAGACATAACGTCTAAAGATCAAAGTCATAAGCATAGGCATAAGATTCCACGTGTCGTCGAGAATAAGATTAAGAAGTTTCATGTTCGGGGAGAGTCAAAGAGTCAAAGTTAAGTTTAGGGAGACAAGTAACAATGTTTAGGCAATCCTATACTAAGGCATCAAATTGCACATAGGAGGGCATATCATTATGTAGCATAATTTACAAGATAGAAATATAATTCTATAAGGTTCATGCATACTATAGTCTAGGTCACCATTTCTAATAACCTAGATCCCTATAGTTATGGGCTCTGATACCAATCTGTCACACCCCAACCTTGACGGCGGAAACGTTGAGGTGTGAGGGTTAAGATCGTTCACAGCCACATAACGCTATTAATAACCCAAATATATATTAAACATAAGTTCCAATTGTACCATTACAATAATAAGTCTCAAAGAAATTAAAAGCATAACATAAGATGTAACAAGTCATTTTATTTCCTTTATTTAACTAGGTCCATTCCTAGATGTGTAAGCTTCAAAGAGTAGAAATCAAGCTTGAGTATTTCCTGAAACATGTTAAAAATAAAATGTCAACAATAATGTTGGTGAGATTTCCAGAGTTTGCAATACATAAGTATATAAAAGATGACAATAAACAATTATATTTTTAGTGGTATTTGGTGGTTTTATTAACTAAACTAAATAAAATGCAATAAACAATTATATTTTTAATTCAATGAAAATATACTAATTGAGCATTCTAGTATAAAGAATGCATAACAATATTATTTGTAACAAAGTTTAATTATAAATTTTTATAATTTTTTTTAAAATACTCATAATTTAAACAATAATATATAGATAAAGCTTTAAGGTTTTAAATCATTATTTAGAGTCTATTTTATAAAAATATAAACTAAAAATAAATCTTGTTTTATAAAATGTTTAAATTATTCAAGAAATAAATTCATAGAAATTGGTAAAGTGATTTTAAAAATACCCAATTTATAAAATTATTTTTAAAATTTTTAGAATTCTTTTATATATTTTAAAAGCTTGAAAAAAAACCAAAAGAATGTATTGAGGGTCCCCGGGTTCGAACCCAATAAACCAAAGGCCTTGGCCGAGGTTTATCTCCATTTTAAATTGTTAAAAACATAACTCAAGCAAGACCCCCAAAACCTATGAACCCTAATTTGACAAATTCCAAAATTGAACATCAATTCGATGTTGTTACTCAGATTAACCATAAGACTTTTGATCCCCAAGTAAAACCGAGTGTGTAGGTGTGTTCTACTTACTTGATTATGAGCGAATTGATAAGATTTACTTCGGTTTATCTTCGGTTCTTTCGTGATGAACAGAGGGTTTGATTTCAAGTTTGCGATGGATCTTTCAAGAAATTGAGTGTTCAGAGAGGTTAAAGGGATCTAAAGGGATGATTCCCCTCTGTTATATAGCTCTGATTTGATGTGGCTAAACCTAAACAGTTACGAGTCGAATACGAATGAAAATGGGTTCAATTCGAGGTTTAATTCATCGTTTCATCTGGAATTGGAATCAATGGTGAATTAGAACCGTTGAGACGAACGTTTGAACTCGTTTAATTGGGTTATTATTATGTTTTAATTGTCGAACGATTCTCATTTTGATGGTAATCGGGTTTAACTCCCGAATGTCTCTTGTAACCGCTATTTCAATCAATTTGAAGCACATCCAAGAGTTCTAACGGTGTCAAGATGCGATTATCAAACGATAAGGTTCAAACTACCGGTTTACGTGGGTGTTTTCGGCCCTACCGGTGCCACGCCGGCTTCGCCGGTCGGCTGCCGGAAAGTCGGGGAGTGAGAGGGAAAGATGAGATTATGTTTTGGGATTTTACAACTTTGGTCCCTGAAATTTTAAGTTTGTTATTTTGTGTTTAAAGACTTTCATTTAAAGTTTCCAATTTACATAATTACCCCTTCAAGTTAATTAAGCTTTAAGTTTCAAATGTTTTTATAATTTACTAATTGTTTAACTATTATAACTTATTATTTTTATTTTTATTGTTATTCTTATTTTATTTATTAATATTATTTTTATTACTATACCTAAATGTTAAGTTTCATGGTAATAAGCAAAAATTATAATTACTAGTATTATTATTATGATATATTATTATTATTATTATTTTAGAATAACTAGTATTATTATTATTATAACTTTTTATTATTACTATTATTATTAGCTATTAAAAAGAATTAAAGACAAATAAGGAAATATGCATGACTATTCTATAAGTTTCATAATTGACAACAATGGTTATTACAAGAATAAACGATGCTAACTTTTAATTACTAGAAAAATACAGGATGTTACAGTCTCCCCAACTTATAAGAATTCGTCCTGAAATTAAGAATGAAAGTATACAAACAAAAACGGGTACTTTTTCTTCATATGCTACCCACGCTCCCAAGTAAACTCAGCTCCATGCTTATTCTCCTATCAAACCTTACGATTGGAGTTGTTATGGTTCTTGTCTTCTTCATGATACGATACATGATTTCAATAGGTTTCTCAACAAAGTGTAATGACTCGTTGATTTGGATTTCATTAAACAGAACATGCAGACTTTCGTAAGCCAAGCACTTTCTGAAATTTGAGACGTGGAACATAGGATGAACTCCACTAAGGTCAGAAGGTAATTCCAGTTTGTAAGTCACTTTCCCGATTCTTTTCAGAATCTTGAAAGGTCCTACAAATCTTGGAGCTAGTTTACCTTTTTTCCCAAAGCGAACAACGTCATTCCACGGTAAGACCTTAAGAAGAACCATATCCCCAACTTGGAGCTAGTGATGAAGTTTTCACCAATGTCGGTCCAGGAGATCGGTGAACGGCATATACGACCATAAAGCGCTTCGAAAGGTGCCATCTTGATAATTGAATGGTAACTATTGTTATATGAAAATTCTGTGAGCGGCAAATGCATATCCCAGTCACCACCAAAATCAAGGACACAAAGTCGTATCAAATCTTCCAAGGTTTCTCGGTTTGACCATCCGTTTAAGGATGGTAAGCTGTGCTTAGATCCAATTGAGTACCTAAGAGTTCTTGCATAGATAACCAAAAATGCGAAGTGAAGCGAGCATCTCGGTCGGATATAATATGCAAAGGTACCCCATGACGACTTACAATTTCATCAATGTATATACGAGCCAACCTTGATGTCTTGTAAGTGTCACGTATGGGTATAAAATGTGCCGACTTGGTCAATTGGTCAACGGTCACCCATATGCTATCATGACCATAAGAGGTACGGGGTAGTTTGGTTATGAAGTCCATGGATATGTGTTCCTATTTCCACATAGGAATCTGGGGTTGTGCATGTCACACTCCAATCGATGGCGGAAACATCAGGGCGCGAGAAGTGATAGATTGTTCAAAGACATCATAGAACTAAAATGACAATAAATTAAGATTAATTTCATTTTCATTAATCAATATAATGTTACAATGCTTCAAATAAACATAGAAAATTTTTAAGAAATACAAGTCTAAAACAAGCATAATAAAATGATAGATTTGGTGTGTTTCTAAGTCCACCTAATTGAATTTCTTGATAAAGCTTCAAGCATTTCCTGAAACATGTATAAAATATTAGTCAACATATGATTATGTTGGTGAGCATACAAGTTTGAATATATTGTACAATAGAGAATAAATCTCAATTCAACATGAGTAAAGTATACTAAAGTTTGTACATTGCTAGCATGCAAAGCCGATAATCAAACCAAAGTGTCCACTAGCGTATAACATAAAGAGTATAACATAAATGCATAAAATAAATTCAAACATAAAAGAAATTCGATTAAGGCTTGGAATGTTCCGGTTTTGGAACTAAGACTAATCCAAAGTAGTCAAGACTTATTTTGAGTTCGGGAATCATGCTTTGGCTTAATGGGTTAGAATACTCTCGTCGACAAGTCGGGTAACGGTATTCGACCTTCTAGTTATTACATGTCCATTTTCAATCAAATCTTGAGACTTTAGTGAGATTGAAAATCAAAGAATGGAACTAGTCACCAAGATGTGGATATCACTCCTAACTTGGTGATGTCGTTTTCTAAACGTGGTTGGTACTTATCCATCAAAGTAAGGAATTTAATCCTAACTCGTTGGTAAGGGTCCACAAGAATGAGATAAGTGAAATTGCCATCAAGGTAAGGAAATCACTCCTATCTTAATAGTTTAATTTCATAAAAACAATAATGACGGATTGAAAGTCATCACCAAAGTAAGGGATTCACTCCTATTTCAGTGAGATCATTTCATTTGTAAAATACGAGTGTCTTTGTATTGTCGTTGCATGATTACACCTTAGGAAAGATGTATTTCTTTTTGGCCGAGAATAAGATGAGGAGCAAGATTAGGTAGATTTGAGGGTTTCTTTTCCTGTTTATTTTCTTTGGCACAAACATAAGATAATCAAACAATTCATAAGCATTACTAATGGGAGTCCTTAGTCATAGGCTAGGTAAAACATGGAAGTTTTCCTAATTTCCTATAACTATGGCTCTGATGCCAATCTTCACACCCAATTGATGGCAGAAACATCGGGGGCACGAGAAGTGATAGATTGTTCAAAGACATCATAGAACCAAAGTGATAATAAATTAAGATTAATTTCATTTTCATTAATTAATATAACATTACAATGCTTAAACATACAAAATTTTTGAGAAATACAAGTCTAAAACATGCATAACAAAATAATAGATTTGGTGTGTTTCTAAGTCCATCTAATTGAATTTCTTGATAAAGCTTCAAGCATTTCCTGCAACATGTATAAAATATTGGTCAACATATGAATATTTTGGTGAGCATACAAGTTTGAATGCATTGTATAATAGAGAATAAATCTCAATTCAACATGAGTAAAGTATACTAAAGTTTGTACATTACTAGCATGCAAAGCCGATAATCAAACTAAAGTGTCCACTAGCGTAATCTTAGCATTAAAAATGACCAAGACCGTAAATATTGAATAACTTAATATAGACCCATCATAATAAGGCCGATGTGCTAGTCCTATAGCGCTATACATGTTAAGAGAGGTTTAGATTTCTTGCAAGATAATGTATTCTAGAATGTATTCACAAATAGTATAACAAGTAAGCATGTTTGTGTGAATTGAGTTTTAGAAAAAGTTTGATTGAATGTATGCTTAAGTGTATTTGATAAATGGTACATGTTGCAACCCAAATAGTGTTAAAACAAAAGGGGTGAAGTATGACTCACAGTTTAGCGATTAGAATCCACAACAATATATAAATGAGTTTAAAGGATTCACCAAAGTCACCCTAAAAGATAAACGAAAGTGTGTAAGTTTAGGATTCAAAGTTTGAGATTTTAGCATTTGGAAAGTATACAAAAATTACAAATATGAGAGTATATGAAAGTATATACTACTTAGACACTTATTTGACACCATGTATTGTATGTGTTCTTTATGAGTTTTAGTCACTCATTGGAAGTCCAAATTAAGGAATCATAAGATTAGTATAATATCTACCTTAACACATAACATTTAACCATGGTTGATTGATATTATGATTTGGTTTTGACTAAGTATTATGTAGATATAAATATAAGTCATGCATTAGAGGTAGGGTAATCCACAAACCTCAAGTGTTATATTCATATAAGTCATGTATTAGAGGTAGGGATATCCACAAACCTCAAGATTGTCACCGTTGCACAAAATCTCCACATAAGGGTGATTCAGATGGTCATGAGTATATAAATTAAAGTACTAATGTAAATTAACTAGTTTGACTAAGTGTTCAAGTGGGGTATGGTGGATAAATTAGTTATAGAACCAAGGTTCAACATCACCATTTCATACCATCACACAAGCCTTTCAACATTGGTTGGAGGCTCGGTTTGGTTTCATCAACTTCTTGATTGTAGATCACTTAGTGTTTTGTAAAGATGAAAGAATAGAGTGTAAAAGCCTTAAAATTTCAGAAATATAACTTCAACGCAAGCCTTCCAACATTGAATTGTTGGTGACTTGGTTTAGTATGTAAAAGGTTTAAAAATAAGACAAGAAAACATGTATGAAAGAGTCAAGTATAATATTTCCAACTTAGACCTCAAAAATAAGGGTTTACCATACTTGTGTCACCTTGGTGACTAAGTGGTTAAGTCCTAGAGTTTGTTCCAAGTGGTAAAGAAAATAAAGAAGAAAGTAGAAAGAAAGTATAAATAAATAAATAAACAAATAAAAACTCACAAGTTGTTCTTGAATATTTCTTGTAAAAAATAGAGTTTTTGGATGGATTGAGAGAGTTTAGAGTGATGAAAGTTATTAGAGGGGGGATTTGAGTTAGTATTTATAGATAAAAATTATGGTTGGGCATTAATGAAAGTAGTTGGAGAGATGAGTGGAAGTAAATTCAATAAGTTTTAATTTTAACCCCTTAACTTATTTTATTTATTAATTTGCACCATAACTAATAATTAAGAATGACTATTTTAATATATAAATCATAAAAAAAACTTATAGATAAATTTCTGAAAAAAATATATATGTTCTGATAAGTTGTTCGGTTTTGCATTGAAATACGCATTTGTAATTGTTTAAGCGTTGCACAAACATATAATCAATAAGAATTATATAAAAAAATATTTTTACTATGATCAAGTCTTTAGATTACAAGGATTGAAGATGAGTAATTTATCACATTAAAAAAATAAATTTAAAAATATAGAACGTTACAGTTCAAGTAAGCCACTTGGACGTTGATGTTCGGCTTTAACCTTCGTACACGTAAGACACTTAGCTACATAAGTTGCTATGTCTTTCTTCATTCCAGGCCACCAATATTGACCACGTAGTTCCATATACATATTATCGGAGCCAGGATGAATAGAATAACGACTTTGATGAGCTTCATTCATGATAAAGGTATGAAGATTATCACGATTTGGAACCCAATTCGATTCGCAAAATACATCAATCCATTGGGTTTCGTTTCCAATTGAGCTAGAAGGTTATGCTCCAATTCATCCTTCATTCTTCCTTCTTGTTGAACCGCTTGTTGAGCCTCTAAAATACTAGACTCGATGTCACTTTCGATCCTTAAATTTTGTAGCAGCATGGTAGTCTTGTTGACGTCTAGACGGATCTCGGTATCAAATTCTACCAAAGTGTCAAACCATTGACGTCGATTGCAAATCTCTTGAAACGAGATCGTCTTGTTATAAACCTTTCGGCTTAGTGCATCGGCCACAACATTTGCCTTACCAGAATGGTAACGAGTGTCACAGTCGTAATCACTAATCAACTCCACCCAACGACGTTGTCTCATATTGAGATCTTTTTGATTAAAAATGTGTTGAAGGCTTTTGTGATCCATGTAGGCTATACATTGTGTACCATAAAGGTAGTGCCCAAATCTTTAAAGCAAAAACTACAACACCAAGCTCGAGATCGTGCGTCGTATAATTCATCTCGTGGACCTTCAATTGTCTTGATGCATATGCTATGACCTTTCCTCGTTGCATGAGAACACAACCAAGGCCTTGTTTAGATGCATCACAATACATTATGAAATCGTCATTTCCATCGGGTAGGATCAAGATAGGAGCATTACACAACTTATGCTTTAACGCTTCAAAAGCTTCTTCTTGCTTGGACCCTACTTGAATGGTTTATTCTTTTGTGTTAGAGAAGTAAGAAGCTTCGTGATTCTCGAAAAGTTGGCAATGAATCGCTGGTAATTACCAGTAAGATCAAGGAAGGAATGAACTTCGGTCGGAGTTGTAGGAACACACCAATTCTTCACTGCTTCCACCTTTGCAGGGTCAACGTGAATTCCTTGGCTATTTACCACGTGTCCTAAAAATTGAACTTCTTCAAGCTAGAATTCACACTTTGAGAACTTCGTGTACAATTGTTCCTTCTTCAACAATTCAAGGACTAGTCACAAGTGAAGTTCATGATCGGTCTTGGAATTGGAATAGATAAGTATGTAGTCAATGAAAACGATCACAAACTTGTCTAGATAAGGTTTGCATACTCGATTCATGAGATCCATGAAGACAACAGGAGCATTTGTTAAACCAAAAGGCATAACCATGAAATCATAGTGCCCATATCGAGTACGGAACGCAATCTTTGGGATATGATCATCATGGACTCGTAATTGATGGTATCCAGAACGTAAATCAATCTTCGAGAAAATGGCAGCTCCTTGAAGTTGGTTGAAAAGATCATCGATATGAGGAAAAGGATAAAGGTTCTTGATGGTAAGCTTGTTAAGTTCACGATACTCGATGCACATATGAAACGACCCATATTTATTATTCACGAATAGAACGAGTGCATCCCAAGGTGAAGAGCTAGGACAAATAAAACCCTTCTTGGATAGTTCTTGAAGTTGACTAGATAGCTCTTGTATTTTCGATGGTGCAAGTCGATATGGTGACTTAACCACGGGGTTTGCTCCCGGAATTAAATCGATTTTAAACTTGACTTCACGCATGGGAGGTAAACCACTAAGCTCATCGGGAAATACTTTGGGAAAGTCTCGTACAATCAGGACATCCTTAAGATCTTTCCCTTTGACCAAGTTGACCACGTAAGCCAAGAAAGCCATATAGTTCTTGCTTAAGCATTTTCGGGCTCGAGTGCAAAACATGAGTTTAAGTCCTTTGGAGGATTTTTCACCGAACACTTTCAATGTATCCCCAGAAGGTAACGGAATAAGAATGCACTTCTCGAAACAAATGATCTCGACATGGTGTTTGTCTAACCAATCCATACCAATGATAACATCAAAGCTTCCAAGTTTCATAGGAATAAGATCGATAAATAAATCATGCGCATTGAGACTCAAGATACAATCACGAATACGATATCAACGGTGATTAGTTCTCCATCAGCGACTTCAATGATGAGAGGCCTTTCTAGTTTCGTATGTGGTTTAGAAAGAATAGATTCAAACTCTAACGAGACAAAACTCTTATCAGATCTAGAGTCAAATAGAGCGTAGGCATAAGTATTAATAATAAGGAACATACCTGTTCAGTTTTAAAAGTATTTAATGATACAGGTAATGCATTAAAAGAATTAGATCATAAAGGTTGAGGTTGGTTTTAACATACCGTTCACCACATCATTGTTTGCTTGTGCTTGATTCGCGTTGATGTTGAAGGCACGTCATCAGGCTTGTGGAACATTACCCACAAGAAGAAGGCATTGTGGGCAGAAATGACCAGATTCCCCACAATTGTTGCAAACACGATTTGCGACCATCGCGGCGTTATTAGGTGCATGGTGACAAGTCACCACTAAGTGTCCTTATTTACCGCACAAGGTACAGATGCGGCACAGAGCGTTCCTCGGATGATGGTACCTACAAATGTTGCACATAGGTTGAGGACCAGCATAGGCCCTAGCCACAGGCACTTGAGCCACAGGTGCAACCACAAAACAAGTTGTCTTTGCGGTGGTTTGGGTGCAACCACGACATAGTTGCGAGCCGGTGTGAACTTGAGCTTCTTCTTCTTGTTGTTGTTTTTGTAAGGACGGTTCGGTTTTAGTCTCCTTGGCAGCTTCGGGCACCGTCTTCTCAACTTTCTTAGCACCCTTGACAGACATGGTGCCCGCTCCTATATGATTCTCGGTAAGTTGAGCGGTAATAGTAATGGCTTCCTCCAAAGTTATGGGTCGACTACCCACCACAACATCTTGGATTTGGAGTGGTACACCCTTGATGAACTTCTCGATGTTGCGAGGAGCAGTGTTGACCATATGGGGAAACATAATGCTAAACTCGTGATCCCTAGTTGAGTAGGCCAAATGATCACCACCATCTTGCTTAAGGTTCCAAAACTCTTCCTCTAGCTTTTACAGTTCACTCCTCAGGAAGAACTTAGAGATGACAATGTTCTTGAACTCGTCCCAGGTTAGTGCTAACATAGTGTCAGCACCACAGTTCCTTTTCTCGCTATTCCACCAAGTAAGTTCCCTTTGTTGGAGCATACTAGTGGCATAACGAACCTTGAGCACCTCTGGACACTCACAATTGATAAATGTGTTCTCCATGCTTCCAAACCACTCGAGAAGACCAGTGGCTCCTTCCTTGCCACTATAGCTAGTGGGCTTGCATGAACTAAAATGTTTGAAGGTAGAGGTTTGGTTGTTGCGCCTTTGGTTCGTGCTATTTTCTCCTTGACCATTCCCGTTGTTGCTAGAGTTGGTCATCATGGTGCTATTTAACTCAGCAACCATGGTTGGGATGATGACAACCATTTATCTTGCAACCATGGCGGCTAGCTTACGGTCAGAACATCCATGCTTTCCATGGTGACGAGAAATGCTGGATACAAAATGAGTTAGTCATGGGAATGAGGATATGAAAGGATAGTAATTTAAACAAACATAAATCAAGAGTTGTAAGGCACATGGAATGGTTCCATTTGGTAACGCATTACCACTTGGAAACGTTAACACATCAAGGTAAATTGACCCATTTGTCTTAGAAACTTGTGTACATTGACCATAGTTTATCACTCACCCCAAAAATCCCCAGGTAAGCATAACTAGTCCCGTAGGATTTATGTGAAATGCTTGCCTTAGCCCGAAGGCTTTTTGCTAGAAAATCCAAAATACAAGTGTCTATGTGTCACACAATATTTTTTAGGTTCATGTAATCAAAACCTTGATGAGATTTTCATAGATTAGATTAAAGTCTAAAGATAAACCACGATATAAGTGTACGATCCAACGTGTCATCGATAATAAGTTTAGGAAGTTTTATTCGTCTGGGAGAATCAAAGAATTAAGGATAAGTCTAGGGGAGACAAACAACAAAGTTTAAGCATTTACAAGGCAACCTATCTAAAGCATCAAGTTACACATAAAAGGCATTCATAATTAGATAGCATCATGTAGCATACAACAATTTATATTTACAAGAATATCAAGATTAATCTATAAGGTTCATACATAAACTATAGTCTAGGTCACCATTTCTAATAACCTAAATCCATATAGTTATGGGCTCTGATACCAATCTGTCACACCCCAAGCTTGACGACGGAATCATCAAGATGTGAGGGTTAAGATTGTTCACAGCCACATAACGCTATCTTTAAATAAAAATATTATTATCTTAAGTTTCAAAACTGCAATTTACAATCATAAGTCTCAACATGAAATAAACCAAACATAAATATAAAATAATCCAAGACAATTTATTCAATATTCTAGGTCCAAATCCTAGATTTGAGCAACTTCAAAAGATAACTTCAAACTTGAGCGTTTCCTAAAACATGTTAAAAATAAAGCTCAACTATGAAAGTTGGTGAGTTTCCAAGGGTTTAATATATATAAATATATAAAAAGGTTACAAGTAGCAATTTATGTCAAAGGTTATGAGTTATGCAAGATTATAGAACACATATAGCTACAACTAAACCTTGACCAATATTAAGATTACAACTTTATAATGTTAGCTAAGTGTATTTGGTTCCCATGATAAACAAGTCATACGTCATCAGGAGCCGAAAATACATCGGCTCTAGCACCAAATAAGCTTGTCAGGCCCATAGATGAATGATGTTACTAGGCTAGCAATAGTTAATGATTGTCAAGATATAACACTCACAATAACACAAATAACGATGACAAAAAGGTAAAGATGAATTACATGTGCATTTACAAGTATCAAGATGTTTACAAGTGTAAGAGTATAAGGTTAACATGTTTCACCCCAAAATGTGTGAAATAAAGTAAAAAGGGGCATGATGAACTCACATGGAAAATAAGTATATAAATAATGATTATTAAAAATAATAAACGTCGTTCCAACGTAGTTGCTTCAATAGGTACCTAAATCATATATATATTTACAAGATTTAAGTCCAATAATAAGTTTAATGTTTTAATGAGGACTAGGGTTTTTAGTGGTATTTGGCGGTTTTATTAACTAAACTAAATAAAGTGCAATACATAATTATATTTTTAATTCAATGAAAATATACTAATTGAGCCTTCTAGTATAAAGAATGTATAAAATATTATTTGTAACAAAGTTTAATTATAAATTTTTATATTTTTTAACATACTCATAATTTAAACAATAATATATAGATAAAGGTTTAAGGTTTTAAATCATTATTTAGAGTCTATTTTATAAAAATATAAACTAAATATAATTCTTGTTTTACAAAATGTTTAAATTATTCAAGAAATAAGTTCATAAAAATTAGTAAAGTGATTTTAAAAATACACGGTTTATAAAATTTTCAAAATTCTTTTATATATTTTAAAAGCTTGAAAAAAAACCAAAAGAATGGATTGAGGGTCCCTGGGTTCGAACCCGGGACCTCAAGTCCACACTACAAGCATATTACCACTAAACCAAAGGCCTTGGCCGCGATTTATCTCCGTTTTTAATTGTTAAAAACATAACTCAAGCAAAACTCTCAAATCCTATGAACCCTAATTTGACAAATCCCAAAATTGAACATTAATTTGATGTTGGTACTCAGATTAACCATGGGGCTTTTGATACCCAAGTAAAACCGAGTGTGTAGGTGTGTTTTACTTACTTGATTATGAGTGAACTGATAAGATTTACTCTAGTTTATCTTTGGTTCTTTCGTGATGAAAGAGAGGGTTTAATTTCAAGTTTGCGATGGATCTTTCAAGCAATTGAGTGTTTAGAGAGGTTAAAGGGATCTAAAAGGATGATTCCTTTCTGTTATATAGCTCTGATTAGATGTGGCTAAACCTAAACGGATGCGAGTTGAAGTACGAATGAAAATGGGTTCAATTCGAGGTTTAATTCATCATTTCATCTGGAATTGGAATCATTGGTGAATTAGAAATGTTGAGACAAATGTTTGAACTCATTTAATTGGGTTATTATTAAGTTTTAATTGTCGAACGATTCTCATTTTGATGGTAATCGGGTTTAACTCCCAAATGTCTCTTGTAACCGCTATTTCAATCAATTTGAAGCATATTCAAGAGTTCCAATGGTTTCAAGATGTGATTATCAAATGATTAGGTTCAAACTACCGGTTTACATGGGTGTTTTCGGCCTTACCGGCGTCGCGCTGGCTTTGCCGGCCGGCTACCGGAAAGTCAGGGAAAGAGAGAGAAATATGAGATTATGTTTTGTGATCTTACAGCTTTGGCCCCTGTAATTTTATGTTTGTTATTTTGTGTTTAAAGACTTTCATTTAAAGTTTCCAATTGACATAATTACCCCTTCAAGTTAATTAAGCTTTAAGTTTCAAACGCTTTTATAATTTACTAATTGTTTAACTATTATAACTTATTATTTTTATTATTATTATTATTATTATTATTTTATTTATTAATATTATTTTTATTTCTATAACTAAATGTTAAGTTTCATGGTAATAGGCAAAAATTATAACTATTAGTATTATTATTATGATATATTATTATTATTATTATTATTATTGTTATTATTATCATTATTATTATTGTTAATAGTATTATCACTATTATTATTAAAGTTATTATTATTAGTTATTAAAAGAATTAAAGACAAATAAGAAAATAGGCATGACTATTCCATAAGTTTCATAATTGACAACAATGGTCCTTACAAGAAAAACGATGCTAACTTTTAATTAACATGAAAATACTGGATGTTACATACAAACCCTAATTTAGAATTATCAATTGTTGATCTTGAACAATTGGAAACCCAGAAGTGATTGTTTCTTAATATTTAATCAAATTTGTTTTAAAGTTTCTTGCTTTATGCACTTTTGTTTAATAATCCATTCAAAATTTCAATTTTTGATTACAAAGTTTGAGTCTTTTAGTTAGTCGAGTCGTATTCATTAAACACTTTCCAGAAATTATTTGAGGAGACGACCTACTTACCCTTACATAATAAAGGTAGCTAATACTGGTTATTTAACTTGTTTTTGATCAAGTCTTGACAATCAGATCAATCCCTGTTTCTTACCATGACCAATAACCACATTACCATCGATCATCCTCTATTTGCCACAACCAAACTTAACTTCGAGTCGTTGTTCATCCACTTGACTGACATAACAAGTTTCGTCTTAAACCCTCGAATCATCCCTGACATTTTATAGGTTTTATATAGTACCCAATAGAGTTTTCAGATCAATATTTCCCATACCAATGACATCAATAATCTCACCGCTACCTACACGTACCTTACGAAAGTCTCTTTTTCGTTTTGTGATAATCATTTCACTATTGTGCATGGTATGAAATGAAGCCTCTTAAATCCATGACCCAAGACTTTCTACGCTGAGCTTTGAGTATCAATGCATCATTATCGAAAACAAGCCCAGTAGAAGCGTTTAGTTCCTTTATATTTGGACATTGACTCTTAATGTATTGCACCTTATTGTAGCTCTAGCACTTCATATTTCTATGAGTTTAAGACAAACTCTTACCCTGACTCCCATTGTTGCTCTTATTTCTCCGACCTCTGCCAATATTCAACAATTCACTATTTGATGATTCACCCGAGTTCTTTTATCTGACGTCCTTGCCTAAAACAAGATCTCAAATACCTTTAAAAGTGAATTTACTGGTCCCCTTGAAACAATAAATAAAAGTTATAGTTCCATATCAATTGTCTAGCAAAGACGATAACAATTGTAGTGCCTGGACCTCATCATCAAACTATATCCTAACTACACCTAATCTTAACAAAATAGAATTGAGGTTGTTAATTTGTGTTGTCACTAAGCTAGCTTCTCTCATCTTAATGTTCATAAGTTCATGTATCATGAAAAACTTATTTGTTTCCAAAGGCTTATCATACATATTAAACAAAGCATCCATGATCCCACACGTTGTAGTCTCCTTCAAAATGTTGAACGCAATATCCTTTGTCAATGATGTCTAGTGGCATCCTTGGCCTTTTTATCTAACCTTTCCATTCAGATCAAATTAATTTCTTTGGTTTATCACCCAATATCATGTCTGAACCATTCTAAACTAGTAAATCATCTATTTCCATCTTCTACCAACCAAAATCGTATCCATCAAACTTCGCAATATAAAGTTTCCCGCTCTAAATCATTGTCTCAAACTATAATCAGTTTACAAATCAAGTCAAAACTAAAATTAGTGTATAAACACAACAATAGTTGGTTGCTTGAACTTGATGTTTGTTCGGTTGCATGTTACCTGCTTATTCAGTCTTAAAAAACTATAGACAAACGAGTTCCACAATGCACCTGCGAAATCTTGACTTTAGATCTCGATAACACGTATGGTCAAGGACCACTTGGGCGAACAAAATAATAATAGCCCTTCTAAAAACACATGACTAAACTGGTAGGTAAATACACCACCAATTGATCAAACCCGGTCACTCAAAACCTAAATCAAGAATCGATAGCAACCCGAACCAAACTTGAAGAATTGAACTCAAATGCCGATGCAACAACCCAAATCGTAGACCAACGAAATAGAAACGTAAAAAAAGGATTTGACTTCTCCCGATTTCTTCGAATAAAAGACTTTGGTCGCAGATGGCTTTCCAGCTGACACAAACAAGCTGGATTTCCTTTGAGCCTTTTTATTTTGGTGTTATAAGAATACCCACAAGAAAAAACATGATTTCGAATGGGTGAAAACCTACTACGAATTGTTTCTTTAGTGCAGATAACGTGTATAACCAAACCCTAGGCTTTGATACCATTTGTTAAGGTTAATGCAATGGAGTACGAATCTCAACACACATGCATGAATGATTTTGAAAGTAGAAACTAATAAACACTTGATATAAAGTGGTTCGGTTGGTGCGACCTACGTCCACAGGCTGCAACTAAGTTTTAAATGTTATTAGTTCAAGGTGCTCAAAGATTACAATTGCACAACATTGTATTTATAAGATTGAAAACTAGGGTTATAAATTTAGTTTCTTGCCAATTTGAGTACACGCCCAAAAACCTTCACAACCCAAAAAAAGGAGTTATACAATTAACGTAGGAATTTATTTCCCTTTTTATAAATAAAACAATAATAACGATACTCTCATTATTCGTAGGAAATAAGCTAGTGCAATACCGTATATAATTTCTAATGAAAATTAAACATAATATACAATTTTTATACAAATAAAGTGATTCAAATTGTTGTCTTCGATGAGAAATTAAAGCATGTCTTCTTGTACAATTATTCATGTTGTCTTCGGTGAAAACTTGAACTCCGATTCATCTTTAAAAGAATGAAAAAAGGAATTGTTGAACGAATCGGGCTAAGGATTCGGGTTCAACACTGGTCTGGCAAAACAAATTTCATGTCTTCTTCTTGACGAAAACGTGTCTCCCAAGATACAACAACCGAAGCAGTGTGTATTGCTAGAGATCGCTTACGTGCCACAGGTTACACCGGGTTAGGGTGTTTTTGTTTTATGTGAAAGAAATAATAAGAAGTTGATAATGAAAGAATAAGAGAGTACTTTTTTCTAAATTTTATAAAACTTTTTAACAAAATGCTTTATCTAGTTTATTATTTTCTCATCTCTATTTTCTTTCTTTTCCAAGTTTTTCCATTTTCTCTCTTTTCTCAATTGCATTGAAAAACAAGTCACATTGTCTTTTCCCTTATTAGTCGCACATTCTATAGTAACGGACTCCATAACGGTTTAAAATGTATGTAAATTTATAGAAAATTTCATTTATATTTGAATGGAAAAATCTAGTCAAACATGTCAAACTTTTGACTTAAAATTAAATTTCTCTCAAACCAGTAAATGGAGATTGATATTTCAAACATTAGTCACAATTCTTGACAATCATGACCTTTTACATGTGGTTTTAATCTTTTTAATAAAGTTTATGATTTTGGTTCTATTTTAACTTTTAATAGAGTTTATGATTTTGATTCTACTTATTTGTTTATATCATCGAATTTATTCTAACTATTTCAAATGCATTTTATTAAATCGAGTTCTATAATTTTGATATTATTATTGTTTTCACCACAGATGAATTAAATTGATTGAAAAAAAATATGTGGGTAGGAGCGGACTAAAAACATTTCACTTTTATATTATAAGCATATACAATATCATAACCTTATCTTACATATATGTAAGTTAACTATTTAGATGTACTTAAATAATATTGTAACATTATCTTACATTCATGTAAAATTTCTTTGTAATGTTTGAATACTTGTGTACATATATACAAATAGACCATAAGTTTGAAAATTTGATGATCGTCTTGAAGATCTATATAAATGTAAATAGGTATTCCATATGAAAATAGAGGATCAATTTAAAAAATAAACATCTGCTATAAATATTTACGTGTATTAATATATGTAAATACACGATCATATGAAAGGCCGATGAGTTTGCTGATTTATTTATATATAAAAAAGTATATTTACATATACATAAAACATTTAGTATATGTACATATATGATAATTAATGGGTTTGTTTCTTATTCAGTTTGAGTTTGATAAAGTAAAAGATGAACTCTAGATTGGTTTGATTCTTAACATATGTGTAAATATGTAAAAGTTAAAGAAGAGAGAAAAATTAAAGAGATAATCAAGTAATTAGTTAACTAACTAATATATATATATATATATATATATATATATATATATATATATATATATTATAAGCGATAATCAATTAGTAGTTAACTCTAGTTATAAATATGATTTTCATTTGATCTCTCTACCTATATATATATGGGAGGGATCAAATGAGAACAAGTTTTTTTGTGAGAACTCTAGGAACCAATCTCAACCACTAGTTCTTAATGACAAAATTGTAATTAACAAAAACATATTTAAAAATTTTATAAATCAAAAAATAACATAAAAATAAAAAAAATAAAAACATAAAAATGTTCCATACTTTCCTTCTTTCATAAAAAAATTTATAAAAGATAAAAAAAATCTCGTTTTTTAACGAAATTAGTTTTACACATGTGTAATATCGATTTACACATGTGTAAATCCAGTACTACACATGTGTATAACTAGATTTACACATATGTAAATAATGGATTGACGATTTTTTTAGAAAAGTATATCAATATGGTAGGCGTTGGAAAGATAAAAAAATACTGAATTTTATGGTGATTTTTTTTGAAAAAATGATGTCGTGAAAAAAAGTTATGAAAGTTTTAAAAATGGGGAAAATGACATGTGATTTGCATGTGAGAAAAAATAAGTAGCTGAGATTGATTTCTAGAGTTCTCACAAAAAAGTGGTTCTCATTTGAACCCTCCCTATATATATATATGTATATATAGGGGAGGGATCAAATGAGAATTAGTTTTTTTGTGAGAACTCTAGGAACCAATATTAACCACTAGTTCTCAATGGAAAAATTGTAATTAACAAAAACATATTTAAAAAATTTATAAATCAAAAAATAACATAAAAATAACATAAAAATAAAAAAAATAAAAACACGAGAATGTTTCCTTACTTTCCCTCTTTCATAAAAAATATAAAAAAATTATAAAAAATAAAAAAAATCCCGTTTTTTTTAACGAATTCATTTTACACATGTGTAATATCGGATTTACATATGTGTAAATCCAGTACTACACATGTGTATAACTAGATTTAAACATATGTAAACAACAGATGTACGATTTTTTTAGAAAAGTATATCAATATAGTAGGCGTTGGAAAGATAAAAAAATACTGAATTTTATGGTGATTTTTTTTAAAAAATGATGTAGTGAAAAAGAGTTACAAACGTTTAAAAAAATGGGGGAAATGACATGTGATTTGCATGTGATAAAAATGAGTAGCTGAGATTGGTTCCTAGAAATCTCACAAAAAAGGTGGTTCTCATTTGAACCATCCCCTATATATATATATATATATATATATATATATATATATATATATATATATGAGAACTCACTTTTTTTGTGAGAACTCTAGAACCAATCTCAACCACTAGTTTTCAATGACAAATATTTAATTAACAAAAACATATTTAAAAAATTATAAATCAAAAAATAACATAAAAATAAAAAAATAAAAAAATAAAAACACAAAAATATTCCCCTAGTTTCTCTCTTTCATAAAAAATAAAAAAAAAATCTTGTTTTTTACGAAATTAGTTTTACACATGTGTAAATCCGAATCTACACATGTGTAATACTGGATTTACACATATGTATAACCAGATTTACACATATGTAAATAACGAATAGTTGATTTTTAAAAAAAAAGTATATCAATATGGTAGGCGCTGGAAAGATAAAAAAATACTAAATTTTATGATAAATTTTTTTTTGAAAAAATAATGTCGTAAAAAAATTATGAACGTTTAAAAAAATAGAGGAAATGACATATGATTTGCATGTGATAAAAAATGAGTGGCTCATATTGGTTTTTAAAGTTCTCACAAAAAATATGGTTTTCATTTTAACCCTCCCCTATATATATATATATACACACACACACACTAATAAACCTTTATATTTTTGACACATGTGATTACCATATTCATTCTCCCATTTATTTTCCTATCAAAACTAATTATTTTATTTTAAAAAATCAAATAACTAATTTCTAATTTTTTTCTTTCTCTCTCTATGTTATAAATCTAAGTTTTTATTAAATCAATAATATTAAAAAACATTTTTCATTAAATAAAAACTAAATACTTTGATTAAAAAATACACGTTTTCAAAAACAAAATTTTCAAAAACTATGATTTTTTTAAAACAACAGGACTTTTAATAATAATGAAGTTATTTTAAAATCATTCTTTTTATATATAAAATAATTTTACAAAAAAACCTGAAGTTTCTAAATAACAAGATAAAAAATGAAAATTTTATCAAAACAATAATTTTTTATAACGAAAGTTTTAGAAATAATATAAATATTTTATCAATTAATCAAAGTAACTACTTATACGTAATTTCAGTTATATCTTATATCAAAATAATGTTTTATATTTCCTTATTATTCATTAATATTTATTTAATATTTTTTAATTTAACCCGTGTAATACACGGGGCTGTACCCTAATATTATATATATATAAAAGAAGGTTAACCTAAAAACTAACTTTTGCTTATAAAGCTAAGAACGTATGGTATTTTTTTTAATGTCTTGTTTTTTTAAAATTTATGTTGTCCGATTAAATTTTATACTGTTCATTTTAAATTTGTGCCGTCTCATTGAATTTTATGATTTCCTATTAGAATTTGGTACCAATTTTTGGATTTATGGTGCTTGTTTTATACTAGCAAAAATCGATTTATTAGTTAGGGAACTAGTTTATTGCTGATAGTAAATCAAGTTATAGAAAGAGTCAATTCCAACGCCGCTGAAATGTGTTCAATCGGAGTTCGTTTAAGCCGGTTTTAAGGTGGTTAAAATTATTATTAGAATACTTAGACAAAAATTAGTTATTATTTGAACCTATGCTTTTACATATATATAAACCGCGATTAATCATTAAAAAACACTTTTTCAAAACAATGTAGAAATAAAATAGATTTCTATTTAGAAAAATACAAAAAACGTTTTCATTTAAGAAAGTTAACAAACAAACAAGAAACACCAAATTGTACGAAATCGTTCCTTATAATTCTTCGAAATGTTGTTTAATCTTCTTGGAAGACATCAGTAATATCGTTGGGCCCCTTATAGTTTGTCACATATCACTAGTAATTATGATGTATTTTATTATTATAATTTCATATATCATATTTATCTAACTCTAAAATAATTATTAAATTAAAAACTATACACAATTTTAATATCAATCTTATTTTATTTTTATAAATATATTACATATATTGGGCTTTTTACTTATAAAAATCGTAATTTTCGTGCGAAATGTATGAAGTCAATAGGGTGTAACACGTGTTTTTTACGAACTGGTAATTTCTCCGCGCCACAATTGCGCATATAAAGTACAAAATTACGGAAGTTACACTCATAATTATGCAAGTTATACACACAACATATAAACGTTTTTAAAAAAATGTTGATTTAAAAAGATATATATATATATATATATAAAGTAATACTATACTAAAACTAAAGAGAATAAAATACTAGATTTTATTATTTTATTTAAAAAAAATAATGACGTATATAAAAGTTATACGCATTAAAAAATGAGGGAATTTAAAAATATGAACAATTGTTGGTTATTTTCAAATCTACCCCTACAATCATCCTTCCTTGCTTGATTATTTCACCTTTAATCTGAACCTTTCATCTATTAAATCAATGGTTGGAATCGCGCACTTTACATAATTTTTAACTTTGTATAGTTAACTTTCTTTACATATATATTTATAACTTTTAAGAAAACGAAAAACCTTTTATTATATGGTATTCCCTGTAAAAGTATACAAAAATTTCTACTTACAAAGCATTTAAAAAACGGTTTTACATACTAAACATTCAAATAAAGAGAATGGTTTAATTAAAAATGTTTTAAATCTAAAATTGTTAAAACTAATCTTAGTTACCAATCTTGACATCAAATTATAAAAAAGGTTAGTTAGATGAGTATTTTAGGTATAACTGTTTTTAATTGACTTATTACAAGTTCTTCAATTTTTTTAAACAATCATAACTTTTATATACCATATACTTTTCTATAAAAATCACACTACAAAAACAAGTGCTTTTATATTTATAACAAGTACAGTATAGTTATATAAACGGATAATAGTTTTACGTCTTTAAGCTCATGATTTCTACTCGTTATTATGCTTTAGCGTAGTTTATTATGTATTTTTGTTAGATATTGTATTTTTTAAAACTGTTTTATTTTTCTAAAATGATGAATTCTAAATAAATATAATAAAAAATAACACCGTGGTGTATTTTAGTATGTATAGCACGATAATATATTAACAAATATTTAATTTTATACATTATAAACAATGATAAAGTAACATAAAATGATATAAAATATAAAATACAATAATAATTTTTTTGTTGTGTTTTTTATTCGTCATTGTATAATTTTAAACACTACAAGTCTTAAAAATAATTTGGTAAAATAGCATCATTGTATACTTTAATTGTAAAATATAACGATAGATAACTAAAATTTTATATAAGCTATAAAACAATGATGAAAATAACACATTGTATAATTTTAAACATGATGAGTTTGAATAATAGATTGGTGAAATAGCGTCATTGTGTTCTTCTAATCGTAAAACACAATGATCGATGACACTAAGTTTATATAATTTATAAAATCAACGACAAAAATAACCCATTTTGTTACGACGCATTGGCCCATGGACGGGTTATCACGTGCATAAGCAGGTTGAAGATATAAGACAATAACAGAACACAATAGGTTCTTAGAGTAACCATAACAGTCTGCCATGGAAGGGGATCGAGGATATAATGAACCACCAAGGCTAAGGGGCAATGGTCCACCATGGTGGTCGCCAACTTCCATGGTTTGACTTAATGCTCCGCGAGGATTATTTCATTGCAAGATGCGAATATTGAATTTAAAGATGCGAATATTCAATTTTAAGTTGGTATCAGACCTCAAAGGAGGGTTTAGCGGTCTACCAAGGACGCAATCAGGCAAGTAAGGTATAAAAACTCGAAAATTCGATTTTTCACCTATTTTTCTCACTCATCTCTTCATTCTCTCTCTAAATGATCTACACATTCTCTAACAATATTAACGCGATTAGAGGCTTGTGTGAGCAATCTAAGATCATATCTAGCTAAACCCATCAGATCGGTGAACGGTTGAACCAAACCAGTGGTTAGGCTGGTTCTTAAATCTGGTTCGATCAATCCGACCAATGAACCTCGAAGGTGACCGGTTCGTTGTCCGGTTTGGTTTTAAAAATATTTCTCAGGAGATTTTACGGTGTATTAAAGATGGTCAATTTTATGGTAATATGAACCGATGATTTATGGGGTTTTTGACCTTGGTGATTCTGGGTAATTTTATTGTGTACGAAAACATAAACTTTTTCTTCATTTTTTATTTAGCGATATCCTACTCATATTAAAGATAAAAAGTATGTTTGGTATTATGGTGTAATTTAATATATATATATATATTATATATATATATATATATATATATATAATATATATATATATATATATGAAAAAGTTATAAACATATAAAATAAATGGATTTTTCATTTCTACCCCTTTAGATGGTTCTAATTTACAACTATTTACCAAAATACCACCGAGTGACCCTATACTATATATGTACAAAGAAATATACAAATATATATATATATATATATATATATATAATAGGCTAATTAACAAAATAAAAAATTTAAAACCATATCTAAATGTAAAAGCCTCATCGTCACTTGCTCTCGTTCGAAGACGATCTTCTCCCACTCTTATTGCCATCCTTGCGATTTGCTCATCGTCTCATCAGCCTCAACCATAATCTAATCATCGATCATGCTTCAGCCTCATCGACAATCATAACCTCAGTCTCATGAGCGATCACAACATTGCTATTCATAAAAATTATTATGCTACGAAATGCATGTGATTTTTAGGCATAAAAACTTATGTCTAATATTGTAAGTGACTATATCTACAAATTATAACCACATGACAAACTAGACCATACGATTGCCAAAATTGCCTTGTTGCTTGCTTAATTATTTTATGTTTAGAAAATGTTTTTCAAGGGTTGTAAACGAGCTAATCGGTTTGGTCCAATTTGTAAATGAGTCAGGTGTGAGCAAAGATTTGCTCGATTTGGCTCAACTCTTAAAGCAAACTTATTGAAAGAGTCTCGTAAAAACACACTATTAATTTAAGTATGTATATGTATTTAGTTTCCGTAAATAGAAAATCTATATATACTTACACTAGAGAGGTGTCTGTGTAATGACAGGAAATACAATTTATTTTTAAAATTAAAAATCTATAACAATATTATACCTAAATTAAAGAGAATAAAACATTTGTTTTTATGATAAAACGGTTTTAGAAAAAATATTATTGTATGAAAAAGATAACTATTTAAAATTCATGGGATGAGTTACTTTAAATGTCATCAACTTTTATGACATAATGATATTATATAAAAGATAGTTAAGGTTGTTAAATTCATAAAAGACAATCTTACCCCCTAAAACCTTATAAAATTAATATAAAATAACACTCTCGCTTTTCTTAAAAGTACTATAATATAGTATAGATGATAAACTAATGTATGGAGAGACTCAAATAAAAAATAATATTTTCCTAAGAAGTATAAGAAAAAAATGAGGTTATAATACGTTGTAAAACTAGATAATACGGTTAAAGAGTATTTTGGTGTATAAACCATTTAATCAAATTCTCTTTCTCATTTTAACAATGTAACACATCTCTATTACACACTCTCTTTAACCACAAACCTTATCAACAATTAACCTCAAAATACAACCAAAACCTAGATATATCATTGTTTTAAACTTCATCATTACATGCAACAACTAATCGGCGATTAAAGGTGATAACTTGAGAGGTGAGTGTTTTTCGGTAGTGTTTTAAAACAATGATTTGGCAGTTAACGATAGTTGTAATCGGAGGTAATGAAGAGTGAAGGTGGATGACATCGAAAATCGATGCTGGTTGAATGTTATTTGACTTATCACACTCAATTCGTCACGCAGATTGTCCAAGCACAAAAAACACATACATTGTTGTTCCAACGCAAAACAACACAAAATGCATTATATAAACGCAAAACGGTATGAAACATTAAAAAAACATCACATAAACATTATATTTTGTTGTTTTGACGCCAAACAACACATAACATGTTACGGAAAACAATACAAAATCGTGTTGTTACACGCAAAACTACACAGTTCTGTACTGTAATGACGAAATGCAACACAAAAATGTTAAAAAATAGCATAATTTCTCATTGTTTGTTACTTTTTTGTTAAAATTATAAGAATACTATACTTAATTTAAACAAAATAAAATGTTTGATTTTATGGTGCAACTTATTTTAAAAAGAATATAGTATGAAAAGTTATAAGCGTTTAAAAAATTAAAGAGAAACTTCTCTTATTATGTACTATCTTTAGTATACTTGTGTATTACACGGGTTGAATAAAAAATATTAATATAATAATATTTTTTAGTTATAAAATGATATTATAAGATAAGACTAAAATTACGTATGTGAAATAACTATAACTAATAAACAGTTATATCAACTTTTTAAAATTTTGTTTTAAATTTTTTTCCAAAAAAAAACATTTTGTTTTAAAATAAACCGTATAAAATTTTATTTTTAAAAAAAATTCCTTATATAACTCCCAAATTTAATTATTTTTTGTTTTAAAATTTGAATTTTAAAATATGTCTTATTTTTTTTTTAAAATATGCTTCAGAAAAATTAATTATTTTATAAAACATTTGTTTATTTAGAAATAACATTAATAAATAGATATTTTTTTAATTTATTAAATGTAAAAGAATGTAAATAATATTATTAGTAATTAAGGTAATTATTTAAGAGAATAGAAATACGAGAAATTTTTGATAAGAATGATTGTGGTTAGAGATGCCAAAAGGAGTCCAAGAATATGATATTGGGTCATAATGGGTGTTTTAAAAATAAAGATGGGTTAGAATGGATTATATAAAAAACATAAGGAGGTCAAGATGGGTTACAAGTTTTTTTGAAGAAAATAACATAGGTCAAGATGTGTTTTCAAAATTAAATATACAAATCATAACAAGTCAAGATTTCTTTAACTCATATATTCAAATTGATCACCTCCCTCGCACTAAGGCACCACGACACCACCGCCACATCTACAGTCTCCCACCTCCGTCGAGTTTCATTGCGCACCACCACCACCCCACCACCAAACCACTACCGCATCACCATCGGTCCACCGCATCTACAGCCTCCTACCTCCATCAAGTTTCATCTTGCACCACCACTGCACCATCACTGCACCTACAGTCGGGCTCCATATCAGTCTCCACCTCCTTTGAGTTTCATCACTCACCACCTCCACACCTACAGTCAGGCCTCCACATCCAATCACACCATCATCTTGATTTGTTGAATGTACCAACCCTTTATAGATGAAGTCGTATATGTATATGTTTGAGCTCGTATATGCATATGTCTATATGTGTTATTGTATTGTAAAAAAACTAGTAAAATAGTATTGTTTTTTTTAAATATTATTCA